>JASTWK010000499.1:22500-129850 GCA_030770225.1 Temnothorax unifasciatus | reverse complement strand
TTTTTTTCTTTTGTTTAGTACCCCTAGCCCCATTATAGATGGTAATGGGTGCGGATCTGCAGCTGAAATGGTCCACGGTCTTCGCGTCACCAAGATACATTCGGTATTGCAATTCGCTCAATCTACGTGGCTCCGCACTTACATCGAGCTCAAACAGAAATTAGAACACAGGCCAAAAACGATTTCGAAAAAATTTATTTATTTTTATAAAATGTTAAATTTTTTATAAAATTACCATACTTCTTCTTGTTCAATTCGAATGGGTGTGAAGAAATTATGTTGTGAATTATACTTAAAAAATACATTTTTTATTCTTCTTCTTTTACATATTTTTTTGTTTTTTACATACTATGGTAGCGCACTAAAAAATAAAGCTGCGAGCTCACAATCGACGAGCTGATGTTTATCGAAGGCGTCGCTATCGCGTATTACATTCAATACTTGCGTAGGATCCGTTACGGTGGACGCGATTTTTGAGAATTGCGAGAACTTGACATCGACCGTCTCGACAATTCTACTCAATCGGTGGAACATCGCGTCGATGCACATATCAAGATCGAGCATACGGCGTAACGTTGATTCGACCATCGTTAAGCGTACGTTTAAAGGACTCGAGAACGTACGAGTTTGACACCGTTAATCGTACAAATTCTCAATGTTAGCGGTCCAACGCTTATAAAATCCGCACGTATTTTTACAACATCGAAGGAAATTCTGAATGTTCAGTCGTTGTTCGTAGAATCCCTTCCACGTTTCGTGGGACAGTATCAATTCCAGTTCCTCGATGATCTCCTACGGCGATCTCCACGTAACTCGGTGGACCCACGTTGACGCCAATTTCGAGGAATTTGTATCCCGTAGCCGTCAACGCGTATCGTCTGCTGAGTATACGAACCGCGCGACGCTCCAACGAAATACTGTAAAAATAACGAAATTAGTAATTTAAAAAATACAATTTATAATTTGCAATTTTAAAAAAATATAAAGCTTTATAATTTAAGAAAAAAACGAAAACTTACTTGTTACATTTGTTCTCGTACGATGGAGTTTCATCATCGTGAATGGGTACGTAATAATTCATGCGTATGCCACCGCTGCTGCTGCTTCCTTCAGCGGAATACATTATCTCGGTTATGGGAGAAGCGGACCGTTGATGCAAGCGACCGATGCAAGACTGATCGTCGTTATAAAATTAATCGAATATACGCGGCAACCAAAACTATGATGAAGGAAGGGGAAAATTAATGTTTCTGGAACGCGCAATCAGCGCTCTGAAATTTTTAGGAGAGGGGGCTATGGTATCATATCCTATTTACCCGTAATCTTAACAATTCATATTTATAATATTAAATTAATTTAATTACCTTTCAAATTTTTACATATCCTCGAAATTTTGAATAAAACATAGTCATTGACAGAGTCGCAGTCTCTTAATCGCAAGTGAGTTAAAACCTGCAAAATTTTTTTATCAATCTTAACAAATGTGTAGCCACAGAAATCCACTTGATGTTAAATCCAACTGTTTTAAATATTGACTTGTGGGTGCAAAAAAAGATATTATATTATGGATGTGAGTAGAATTTTTACATTGTATATTACATAAATTTAAACATTTTAATTTAAAGAGACTACGATCCCATGTTATTCTTCTGAGACGTTTATTTACTGCGTACATATAACTCAACGATCTCATATCTAGGTTTTTTAAATATTTTTTAGAATTATTTTATCCTGCAAAGATAAAAAATAAAATTTTAATACATGAGATTACATGTGGTGGCCGCGTGTACCCCTACCAAAGATAGCGCTACACTAATTAACCGCGTTTTCTCGCGAGCGCTCGACCGCGCCGACTTAAGTAAACAAATTCGACAACAATATTTATTGTCCTGATCGACGCTCTCATCGACGATCTTGTCGGACGATATAAGCTATAGGCAGACATGTACATGTGGAGAGTCATATCATCGTGACCCGCAGAGAGTTGCATGGTATTGTTGGGGACTCATATTCCACACATCTAACCATACACTACTACTACTACTCTCCACTACATATGTTATCCTCAAAATACATTTTGAGTACTTACAAGAAGTACAGATAAATTCTTGCAGAGTGACTTCTCCTTAATTACTGATAGCAGTTTGATATCATCTCTTGTATTATACTTTGTATTATCCAAATGATAATTCCTGTGATATTTCTTATCCTTAGAAGATATATCGCTGTGAAGAATATTAATTTTACTTGTCAAGGGTGAGGATATTTATGAAATGCTAAAATTTTTATATCAATTGCACAGCATCTAGCCATGTAGAATACTTTGAAGAGCTGGACACATAAAATTTGTTTTTAAAACAACAAAAAAATATGTGTGAAAAATTTCAGAAAGAAACCTCGAACAGTTTTAAATTTATTCTATTCTAAAAATCACCTCCAAAAACAGCATTCTATACAAGAATACCCCCTTAAGAGAATAAAAAAAAGATTGAATATTACATATAAACAATTATTATAATACCGTTCACAAATACTACAATATTCAAGAAATTTCTTTTGAAGATCGAGTATATCCAAGTGAGCATTTTTATCACGTTGGTTTTTTTAAAAGGTCTTTTGTATATGTTATAAATTCCTTGGTTGTTAAGTTGTCCCAAGTTGTAGTGAATTTAAGGGTAAAATATAACAAAAAATTCTCTCCGTGCATGTAATAATATCATCAGAAAATACATACCATGACTAATGTTTTCGAAAAATCTCCATAATTCGGAAAATTGGTAGGTGTTCCAATTATATTTCTAGCTGTTTCGGCTAAACTTCTATTATTAATATGACATCCTGTCGCAGTGGCACCATTCCCAAATTGATAGATGAAATCAACACAATCCATTACATGCAATACTTATTATAATTATCCCACAATTAAAAATTATATATTATTATAAATTTATCTTGTATGCTCTTATGATGTCAGACTGATAATCGAAGTAACATATTTTTATTCGTTCATCAAAGTATATCACACAAACGCTATTTGTAAGCCGAACAATAGGGTAACTCAGGTATATACGTCACACCTAAGGACAACTCAAATACTACTGCGGCTTGACGCATCCCTCGATATGTACCCTTTGCTCTTTCCCACTCAACTGAATCTTGAAAGATCATTTCTTTCTTTGTTTTGCATTTCTTCCTCTGTTTTGTGTACTGCATCGTGAAAAAAATAGCGCAAAATAGATACGTCTACGCAATAACCATCACCCCTTTTCCAAGAAAAAATTTGTTTATGGCACCATGAAACACGAATAGTCCTCGAGTGGATAACGTATTATAAGAAAGGATATTAATAAAGATATCATACATCTATTTCAATTTCAAGTATTTAATATGGCACATACGTCATACATACTTTTTTGTATATTTAATATTTTATATTGGATATTTTGTATTTAATATTTTTTTACATAGTTTATTTTTTATATGTTTTAAAAATACGATCTGCATGAATTAAATCACATTGTCCTTGTGTATCCATGAATTGTGTGATCCATCGAATCCCAGCCATTTCACGTAGGCCTCGTCACTCCCTCCTGTGCAGTACTCTTTACACGAGATACGTGTCCGGGTAAGTCGCACGATGTAACTCGTGATCGTAGAACGCTCCAGCGATAGATTTTCCGCGATAGTCCTCCAGCAGATAGGTTACGAGATTAGTACGTTGCACTTTAACGATCTTAAACACCTCGATGATCCAATTCGGCGTATAACCCTTCTCGAAAATGGTCTTGTATTTGCTGACGCGTACCGAGTCGACGTTACATATATTACGTTACATACATATACTACTGCATACGTTATACTATTACATATGTACGTGCTTATACTACATTCATACATTCATACATTCATGCGTTATACGACAGACATACGTTACACTACTACGTTATTACTACTACTATATTACGTTACATACATATACTATTATATGCGTTATACTATTACATACATGCATACATACATCATACATACATACATACATACATACATACATACATACATACATACATACATACATACATACATCATACATACATCATACATACATACATACATACGTACATACGTACATACGTACATACGTACATACGTACATACGTACATACGTATTTACGTACATACGTACGTACGTACATACATACATACATACATACATACATACATACATACATATACTACTACATACCCCAGATAGTAATGCCTGATGATCAAATTTCATCACGTCATGATCTTCTGATATTGATCGAAATGTGATGTATGTCTTGTGATCACATTGTGATGATACACATCATGAGTACAAGTTAACATGTATATGAGGAAATATATGAGCTCAGATATTGACGTTACTTAGCCAACTCATGATAATCACATGCTGATCCTGGTGGAAATAATTTTACAACAATTACCGCGAGCGCTAGTACCGCACGCTGCCGCAACGCGGCTATATCACGCGTCACTTTCTCGAAATCAAAAATCATCACGCGCTAGTATAAAAGGCGAGCTTGTGAGAAGCCTAATTACAATGTTCTTTACTGCAGATCAACTTAAGTGATACCTCTGGTATCACATAGTGCAGAGGTCTGCGAAGCAATTTTTGATAAATTGTTGGATACGTCTTACTTATTTATTTACATGTTTTTAAATAATTTTATTAAGCATGTAATATTTAAAATTGTTGTCATTTCTTGAGCTTTATATGCACACAATATGCAGTATTTCATTGAACATTTATGTGTTCATTATGTCACTATTTTGTAAACGTTTATATATATTTCATAACATGTCTGCAGTCTGAGCAACATATGAGCCCGCATCTGTGTCTATTCCTGCCATCATGTTTTTAATAAACGTGAGTACAATATGTACTCAGAACGAACACATTTTGCTATCTGAGACGTTACCGGATGGCGTACACATTGATGGAGATGTCGTTGAGTCGTTCGAACCGTTTAATTTGTTTCAAAGATGCACACAATATGCAGTATTTCATTGAACATTTATGTGTTCATTATGTCACTATTTTGTAAACGTTTATATATATTTCATAACATGTCTGCAGTCTGAGCAACATATGAGCCCGCATCTGTGTCTATTCCTGCCATCATGTTTTTAATAAACGTGAGTACAATATGTACTCAGAACGAACACATTTTGCTATCTGAGACGTTACCGTGGGGGCTTTGTAACGTACAATACATACATACATACATACATACGTACGTACATACATCATACATACATCATACATACATCATACAGTACATCATACATACATACATCATACATACATACATACATACATACATACATACATCATACATACATACATACATACGTACGTACATACATCATACATACATCATACATACATCATACATACATCATACATACATACATCATACATACATACATACATACATACATCATACATACATACATACGTTACGCGCGTAACGTATGTATGTATGTATGTATGATGTATGTATGTATGTATGTATGTATGTATGATGTATGTATGTATGATGTATGTATGATGTATGTATGATGTATGTATGATGTATGTACGATGTATGTATGATGTATGTATGTATGTATGTATGTATGTATGTATGATGTATGTATGTATGATGTATGTATGATGTATGTATGATGTATGTATGATGTATGTACGTACGTATGTATGTATGTATGTATGTATGTACGTTACAAAGCCCCCACGGTAACGTCTCAGATAGCAAAATGTGTTCGTTCTGAGTACATATTGTACTCACGTTTATTAAAAACATGATGGCAGGAATAGACACAGATGCGGGCTCATATGTTGCTCAGACTGCAGACATGTTATGAAATATATATAAACGTTTACAAAATAGTGACATAATGAACACATAAATGTTCAATGAAATACTGCATATTGTGTGCATCTTTGAAACAAATTAAACGGTTCGAACGACTCAACGACATCTCCATCAATGTGTACGCCATCCGGTAACGTCTCAGATAGCAAAATGTGTTCGTTCTGAGTACATATTGTACTCACGTTTATTAAAAACATGATGGCAGGAATAGACACAGATGCGGGCTCATATGTTGCTCAGACTGCAGACATGTTATGAAATATATATAAACGTTTACAAAATAGTGACATAATGAACACATAAATGTTCAATGAAATACTGCATATTGTGTGCATATAAAGCTCAAGAAATGACAACAATTTTAAATATTACATGCTTAATAAAATTATTTAAAAACATGTAAATAAATAAGTAAGACGTATCCAACAATTTATCAAAAATTGCTTCGCAGACCTCTGCACTATGTGATACCAGAGGTATCACTTAAGTTGATCTGCAGTAAAGAACATTGTAATTAGGCTTCTCACAAGCTCGCCTTTTATACTAGCGCGTGATGATTTTTGATTTCGAGAAAGTGACGCGTGATATAGCCGCGTTGCGGCAGCGTGCGGTACTAGCGCTCGCGGTAATTGTTGTAAAATTATTTCCACCAGGATCAGCATGTGATTATCATGAGTTGGCTAAGTAACGTCAATATCTGAGCTCATATATTTCCTCATATACATGTTAACTTGTACTCATGATGTGTATCATCACAATGTGATCACAAGACATACATCACATTTCGATCAATATCAGAAGATCATGACGTGATGAAATTTGATCATCAGGCATTACTATCTGGGGTATGTAGTAGTATATGTATGTATGTATGTATGTATGTATGTATGTATGTATGTACGTACGTACGTATGTACGTAAATACGTATGTACGTATGTACGTATGTACGTATGTACGTATGTACGTATGTACGTATGTATGTATGTATGTATGATGTATGTATGATGTATGTATGTATGTATGTATGTATGTATGTATGTATGTATGTATGTATGTATGTATGTATGATGTATGTATGCATGTATGTAATAGTATAACGCATATAATAGTATATGTATGTAACGTAATATAGTAGTAGTAATAACGTAGTAGTGTAACGTATGTCTGTCGTATAACGCATGAATGTATGAATGTATGAATGTAGTATAAGCACGTACATATGTAATAGTATAACGTATGCAGTAGTATATGTATGTAACGTAATATATGTAACGTCGACTCGGTACGCGTCAGCAAATACAAGACCATTTTCGAGAAGGGTTATACGCCGAATTGGATCATCGAGGTGTTTAAGATCGTTAAAGTGCAACGTACTAATCTCGTAACCTATCTGCTGGAGGACTATCGCGGAAAATCTATCGCTGGAGCGTTCTACGATCACGAGTTACATCGTGCGACTTACCCGGACACGTATCTCGTGTAAAGAGTACTGCACAGGAGGGAGTGACGAGGCCTACGTGAAATGGCTGGGATTCGATGGATCACACAATTCATGGATACACAAGGACAATGTGATTTAATTCATGCAGATCGTATTTTTAAAACATATAAAAAATAAACTATGTAAAAAAATATTAAATACAAAATATCCAATATAAAATATTAAATATACAAAAAAGTATGTATGACGTATGTGCCATATTAAATACTTGAAATTGAAATAGATGTATGATATCTTTATTAATATCCTTTCTTATAATACGTTATCCACTCGAGGACTATTCGTGTTTCATGGTGCCATAAACAAATTTTTTCTTGGAAAAGGGGTGATGGTTATTGCGTAGACGTATCTATTTTGCGCTATTTTTTTCACGATGCAGTACACAAAACAGAGGAAGAAATGCAAAACAAAGAAAGAAATGATCTTTCAAGATTCAGTTGGAGTGGGAAAGAGCAAAGGGTACATATCGAGGGATGCGTCAAGCCGCAGTAGTATTTGAGTTGTCCTTAGGTGTGACGTATATACCTGAGTTACCCTATTGTTCGGCTTACAAATAGCGTTTGTGTGATATACTTTGATGAACGAATAAAAATATGTTACTTCGATTATCAGTCTGACATCATAAGAGCATACAAGATAAATTTATAATAATATATAATTTTTAATTGTGGGATAATTATAATAAGTATTGCATGTAATGGATTGTGTTGATTTCATCTATCAATTTGGGAATGGTGCCACTGCGACAGGATGTCATATTAATAATAGAAGTTTAGCCGAAACAGCTAGAAATATAATTGGAACACCTACCAATTTTCCGAATTATGGAGATTTTTCGAAAACATTAGTCATGGTATGTATTTTCTGATGATATTATTACATGCACGGAGAGAATTTTTTGTTATATTTTACCCTTAAATTCACTACAAACTTGGGACAACTTAACAACCAAGGAATTTATAACATATACAAAAGACCTTTTAAAAAAACCAACGTGATAAAAATGCTCACTTGGATATACTCGATCTTCAAAAGAAATTTCTTGAATATTGTAGTATTTGTGAACGGTATTATAATAATTGTTTATATGTAATATTCAATCTTTTTTTTTATTCTCTTAAGGGGGTATTCTTGTATAGAATGCTGTTTTTGGAGGTGATTTTTAGAATAGAATAAATTTAAAACTGTTCGAGGTTTCTTTCTGAAATTTTTCACACATATTTTTTGTTGTTTTAAAAACAAATTTTATGTGTCCAGCTCTTCAAAGTATTCTACATGGCTAGATGCTGTGCAATTGATATAAAAAATTTTAGCATTTCATAAATATCCTCACCCTTGACAAGTAAAATTAATATTCTTCACAGCGATATATCTTCTAAGGATAAGAAATATCACAGGAATTATCATTTGGATAATACAAAGTATAATACAAGAGATGATATCAAACTGCTATCAGTAATTAAGGAGAAGTCACTCTGCAAGAATTTATCTGTACTTCTTGTAAGTACTCAAAATGTATTTTGAGGATAACATATGTAGTGGAGAGTAGTAGTAGTAGTGTATGGTTAGATGTGTGGAATATGAGTCCCCAACAATACCATGCAACTCTCTGCGGGTCACGATGATATGACTCTCCACATGTACATGTCTGCCTATAGCTTATATCGTCCGACAAGATCGTCGATGAGAGCGTCGATCAGGACAATAAATATTGTTGTCGAATTTGTTTACTTAAGTCGGCGCGGTCGAGCGCTCGCGAGAAAACGCGGTTAATTAGTGTAGCGCTATCTTTGGTAGGGGTACACGCGGCCACCACATGTAATCTCATGTATTAAAATTTTATTTTTTATCTTTGCAGGATAAAATAATTCTAAAAAATATTTAAAAAACCTAGATATGAGATCGTTGAGTTATATGTACGCAGTAAATAAACGTCTCAGAAGAATAACATGGGATCGTAGTCTCTTTAAATTAAAATGTTTAAATTTATGTAATATACAATGTAAAAATTCTACTCACATCCATAATATAATATCTTTTTTTGCACCCACAAGTCAATATTTAAAACAGTTGGATTTAACATCAAGTGGATTTTCTGTGGCTACACATTTGTTAAGATTGATAAAAAAATTTTGCAGGTTTTAACTCACTTGCGATTAAGAGACTGCGACTCTGTCAATGACTATGTTTTATTCAAAATTTCGAGGATATGTAAAAATTTGAAAGGTAATTAAATTAATTTAATATTATAAATATGAATTGTTAAGATTACGGGTAAATAGGATATGATACCATAGCCCCCTCTCCTAAAAATTTCAGAGCGCTGATTGCGCGTTCCAGAAACATTAATTTCCCCTTCCTTCATCATAGTTTTGGTTGCCGCGTATATTCGATTAATTTTATAACGACGATCAGTCTTGCATCGGTCGCTTGCATCAACGGTCCGCTTCTCCATAACCGAGATAATGTATTCCGCTGAAGGAAGCAGCAGCAGCGGTGGCATACGCATGAATTATTACGTACCCATTCACGATGATGAAACTCCATCGTACGAGAACAAATGTAACAAGTAAGTTTTCGTTTTTTTCTTAAATTATAAAGCTTTATATTTTTTTAAAATTGCAAATTATAAATTGTATTTTTTAAATTACTAATTTCGTTATTTTTACAGTATTTCGTTGGAGCGTCGCGCGGTTCGTATACTCAGCAGACGATACGCGTTGACGGCTACGGGATACAAATTCCTCGAAATTGGCGTCAACGTGGGTCCACCGAGTTACGTGGAGATCGCCGTAGGAGATCATCGAGGAACGGAATTGATACTGTCCCACGAAACGTGGAAGGGATTCTACGAACAACGACTGAACATTCAGAATTTCCTTCGATGTTGTAAAAATACGTGCGATTTTATAAGCGTTGGACCGCTAACATTGAGAATTTGTACGATTAACGGTGTCAAACTCGTACGTCTCGAGTCTTTAAACGTACGCTTAACGATGGTCGAATCAACGTTACGCCGTATGCTCGATCTTGATATGTGCATCGACGCGATGTTCCACCGATTGAGTAGAATTGTCGAGACGGTCGATGTCAAGTTCTCGCAATTCTCAAAAATCGCGTCCACCGTAACGGATCCTACGCAAGTATTGAATGTAATACGCGATAGCGACGCCTTCGATAAACATCAGCTCGTCGATTGTGAGCTCGCAGCTTTATTTTTTAGTGCGCTACCATAGTATGTAAAAAACAAAAAAATATGTAAAAGAAGAAGAATAAAAATGTATTTTTTAAGTATAATTCACAACATAATTTCTTCACACCCATTCGAAATTGAACAAGAAGAAGTATGGTAATTTTAATAAAAAATTTAACAATTTTATAAAAATAAATAAATTTTTTTCGAAATCGTTTTTGGCCTGTGTTCTAAATTTTGTATTGAGCTCGATGTAAGTGCGGAGCCACGTAGATTGAGCGAATTGCAATACGCGATGTATCTTTGTGACGCGAAGACCGTGGACCATTTCAGCTGCAGATCCGCACCCATTACCATCTATAATGGGGCATAGGGGTACTAAACAGAAAGAAAAAAATATTAAAAATAACTCTACGTTACATTTCACTAACCTATGTCACACCTTACCAGTCGCGTGTAGGAATAAATAAATCATCCTCCTCATCATCCTCTGTCAAAATATATGTTCCCCAAATCCAATTGGGCTCCCTGATACGATGCTTAGGACACCACTCCATGTAGCGGATTGCTATTTGCGTTTCAGGGATAAACTCACAAAGGTCATCTTCATAATGATAATAGTCCTGCCAATGATGTCCTGCTAAACAGTACATTCGTGAGCGTAGTGAGATGAGTCGTTCAGATAAGTATTCATCTCGATGGCCATCATATATATCATCGCCGTACTCATCATCTCCAGGCTTGCATCGCGATACATAATAATCGTTAATTCTGCCACGACACATGATAATGTGAAAGTTATTAGGCCAAATCGGAGTCGGTAGACTTGTATCAATAATATGATATCTTTGCAACGCGTGATGTGTTGGGCACCACTTGTTAGTGCGAGTGAGCACGTTTCGAAAACCGACCTCTCTGCCACGAAGATTATGCACAATCGACGAGCAATAACGTTTATCTGTTCCCGCGTTGTCCATATTTTTTTCACACAGTGTCAATGCCGTTTCAAACTCTCGACTGCGCGCTAGAATCCTCTTTTTTCTTCACAAAAAACCTTCACCCTCGAATATGAAGCGAAATTATTGTCATCTTCTTTATCGTGAAAAATATTCCTCTGTATTGAATACTCGGCACAAAAATGCAAACGCGTAGATTTTCAAATCGCAGACTGTGATTTTTTGACTCGCTTCGTTCTTTCTTATATACCTTTTTCTATTGCCTAACATCTAGCAGCCAGTTATCGGCGCTCGTCATTAAGCTTAGTAGGAAAAAATATCTGTTGCTCTTCCTACGCAGATAAAAAAGGAGACAAGTCGCTTAAAAAAATTGTTTAATCATAAAATTTTTTTGGTCAAAGTATATGTACGTAAACCGTCGATAAGCTGCTCTTCCTAGACAGACCTACTTATACAAAACGGTATAAATAGTATGTCTATTAAGCTCAATAGGAAAAAATGTTGCTCTTCCTAGATAAAAAGAAGACAAGTCGCTTAAAAAATTTTGATGATAAAAAAATTTTTTTGTTATAAAATAGTTTTTTTCAAAGTTTTCCCTGTCTAGAAAAAACATGAAGAGGACTCCGCAACGGTTAAATCGTCGTCGGTGGCAAATTTTATCAATTGTTTACCTCGACTATTTTATCTTTAAACCGTCGTCGACGCTCGCTTTTGTAGTGCGAGACACCGTAACCGAATGGCGGCTCGCATGTTCTACAGGGGTGAGATCATTATACATTCCAGCTCCGGCGACGCTCGCCTATGTGGAGCCGATGCTCCAACGAATCCTTGCTTGCTATTGTAATGCTAGATGATATATTTTATCTTAATTACTTTTCTCTGTGCTCTGGTTCAGTCCTCTGCAGTCAGTTAAGTCAGTCAGTACTGTCAGTAGTGTGAAAACGTTCGCGAGCAAAGAATATAAGAAAAAAAAATGGAAAGATATCACAGAATCGAGGATTTTATTGAAATCATTCACCCCGCCGTAGGAGTATGTATACCTAATACCGTTGCGTGCGTGTCGCCCGGTATGCTTTTCGAACTCCAAGCGTGCAGCGAGCAGTCTTTTTAATACACGAGTCGTTATTTTCGCGAGTGCGCGAGTGTGAATAAGTGTTTGTGAGAGAAATCACGGACTCACTGTCGACCTGGGCGTAACATTTTTTGAAAAGCATATCGGGTGGCATGCACGCAACAATACACATAACTGTATATTAAAAAATATATATTTTTTTTACATTAACCATTCTGTTAACGTTATATAGTGGGTGTGGGTTCATAACGAGCAGATGTACGAGATTCCACTTTTTAATATGGTGAGGGTGAGGATTCCTCACGTTCAGGTGTGTATAAATATTTTTTTATAGATTTTTAAAATTTTTTTATAATTTTAAATTAAAAAAAAATTTTTTTGTATAATTTTTCAGCAAAATTTTATACATTTCGACGAAATCAGAATTCGTGGTTTTATTAATATCCATCGCCAGCGTTGGGTACGCTGGGAGCGAGAGCTGCTTCACGATAACAATAATGAGATATGGGACGTTTTGGGATCCGAGGACATCTTTGGATTGCGAAGACTGTTTGGAATCGAACACGAATTCGATATTGCGGAAGAAGAAGTATGGTAAAATTTACAAAATTAAACAATTTTTTGAATAAATATTTTTATACTTAATTCCATATATATCATTTATTATTCATTCTTCCGCTTCCTTCACTATTATTATTAATATTATTAAGTATATTTTATAATAATAATATTTTAAATAATAATTATTAAGTTATTGTATTATAATAATTTAAATAATAATAATTATTAAGTTAAATCCGCGCGAGGAAGAGATAACGCGAACGGGGGACGGGAGCGAGAGAGAGACCGCGCGCGAATACTGAGCAATAGGGGACACAAGTATAGGAATGTAATCTCACCGTTATCACCGGTCAGCACTTATGATACCCGTTATCACCGGTCAGCACTTTAAAAATTTTGATTATAAAAAAATTTTTTGTTTATAAAATTGTTTTTTTCTCAAAGTTATCCCTGTTATCATCGGACAACACTTATGATACTCGTTATCGCCGGTCAGCACTTATGATAATCGTTATCGCCGGTCAGCACTTATGATAATCGTTATCGCCGGTCAGCACTTATGATAATCGTTATCGCCGGTAAGCACTTATGATAATCGTTATCGCCGGTAAGCACTTATGATAATCGTTATCGCCGGTAAGCACTTATGATAATCGTTATCGCCGGTCAGCACTTATGATAATCGTTATCGCCGGTCAGCACTTATGATAATCGTTATCGCCGGTCAGCACTTATGATAGTAGCCTCCCCTCGCCCTCGGGTCCCTCCCCCGCCCCGCTCCCCCCTCGGAGGACCCGGTCGAGGAGTCTCTTCTTTTCCCTACTTGAGTCCCCTCGTAAGGCCCCACTGTCTTATCGGGGGTGCAATCCAGCGATTCTTCCAGTGACTCATTTGCTTTCGACTATCGCCGATTCTCTTTTATTAGGGTCCCTTATTTATCCCGCGACCCTGTTCCAATGTTGACAGACGATGCATATCCTTCTAATCTTAATTGTAGTCCTATCACAAACAGAAACCTCCCCCACGTGCCCTTAGATTCCTAAAACCACGTTTTAGATTTCGTCTCTGTTTGTCGGACATTGCGCGGGTAGTTTTGGCATAGGCGCATGATGCAATAAAGATCCCAAGTAAACTCCATTTGTGATTAACCCCCCTTTTTGGCGCGTCGTGTCGCCGGGTTATAGTTATGGGCCAGACTAACTTGATAAAATTCCGATCGCGTATGCCCCGTCTGTCAATATTCCGTCACCTGGAAGGTTGCTTTTTAGTTGCCCAAACAAATAGCCAGCTGATATAAAAAAAGGAATGTGAGGAGATCAAGACTTACTCTCGGATCGATAACCGTCCGCGCTTTGTTTATCTATCATAATCTTACGCCCTATCTTAGACCCATAGGAATTTCCGCGAAAAAGGGAAATCGTGGAGTTCGCGGGACGTAACAATAGTATGTGAAAATAAAACATCTAATTGTACGCCAAAATAAAAATCACTATGTCGCGACGACTGTCGCGCGTGTCGCGTCCTCTGCAGCGCCTCGTCCTCCTCCGCTCACGGTCTCCAGGCCTCGTCCTCCTCGCCTCCGCTCGACGGGCTCTGAAAATCATCGGAGGGCTGCTCCTCCGACCCAATCGGTCGTCCATACCCCATTGCCTCGATCATGTCCTCGAGGTGGGGTGGTGGCGTTGGCGCTAACGCGGGTACGCTAAGTGCCGACATTAACGGCACCGCCGGCATTGCTGCCGGGGTGGTCACGGATGCCCTCGGCGCGACCTCCGCACGTGGGATAGGCTCGGCACTCCGGTCACCGCCATTTGCGGCACTGTGCCGCGGTCCGTGGTTTCTACTCGGCGGAGTATGATGCGGGGGGATCCCATCGGTGGGTGGCGCGTGGCTGTGGAAGGGTGCGGTCGCAAACTGACAGCGCGCTAAACGCACTTGGTCTGTTCTTTACAGCTGAACTGACTGCACTAGTTCAGAGTTCATCCTTTTCCTTCTAATATAGTGTAAAAAAGATAAACTCTGAACTAGTGCAGCCAGTTCAGCTGCAAAGAACAGACCTACTATCTGCACTCGCACAGTACACACACGTATACATATGTGCATATGTGCATATCGAAACTGGCGATACTAGCACCGTCCTGGTGTCGAAAAAGTGAAAAGGACGCGACTCCAGCCAATGAAATGGCTGGCATGAGAGACGTCGGCGTTAGGAGGATATCTTAATTAAAAAATTTCACATTTGAACTTTACGTCGCAATATCTCCGCTTGTAGGGCACGTATAGCGGAATATTATAAGAGAAACCCCCCCCTAATTCGACCCCAAGCTATCGATCAAGCCTACTTAGAACTTGATCCGTTCACTCGTTATCGAGATTATATAATTATAGTAAGAATTCATGTAAAATACAAGAAATGGCTGCGTCTAATCTTTATTTAAAGTGTAAGAAATCAATCTAATATCCCGTTTTTGGACATGCGTACTGTCTGGGATGCTGCGCGCGTATTCCATAATCACACTTACCGACACCGATAATTGTCGGTAATTAGTTACAGAACACGTGCCCAGCGGGCAGCGTCTCGAAACTCATTACCAGTTATATTTTGCGCATGCAAAAATTTGCAACACGAAGTCATCAAATTTGTGCGTGTACTCTCGTGTGTAAGCGTGTGTGTAGCGATCAGCTAATCGCAACTATCACCAATTATCTGGTGATAGCTGCGACCAGAAATTATTGTCCATCGATACACCGTGAGACATTATCTCATCATATCTGTGAGTGAGTGAAGGTTATATTGTTGATATATTGCGATATTTCTGAGACAATATCTCTTTCTGTGAGTGAGTGAATTATTTGCTAACAGGTTACATCCAGCGGACGGTGAATTGCGTCGGCACCGCTCCTGCTTATTTATCTGTACCCGCGCGGCCCATAACAAGGTAACTATTTTCTTTTAAGGTGCGTTTTCACGTTGACACTCGACACTCATTTTCAGCAAGTAAAAATCTTCAGAAATATCTTTTATTTATATATGTATCCATAAAATATTATTACTTGAAGATATTACTTGAAAATAATTAATATTTTACGTATTTCGAAGTCTATGTTTGATTGTGCTGGGACGATTAACGATGATTCAGCGACGACGCTGAACATTAAACAAATTCAATTTCATTTCTTTGATGCTAGCGTCAAAGCGAAACCACCACATTCACCTTGTTGATGACGCTCATTTTCAGCGTCTCATAAATTGACACCTTGAGAAAGCAATGTGCAGGTTTCTACTTGCACACTTAAAAACTGTGAGAAAGCAATATGCAAATTTTTACTTGCACACTTTTTTTATTGTGATAAAGTTTTATTGCAACTAATATCTGTTATACTAATATCTGTTATTTTAACGATATACACACTTTATTTACAGTCAACAATTTGCAATTCACAAGCAATTAAGTAAACCAGCGTTAAGCGTCAAAGCTGAACACAGTTGAGCTTTTGCCATTTGCCGCTGAAATTAAAAAGACTATCACGTGACCTATCACGTGATCAATTTTGACGCTCAAATCGAGCGTCAGCATGAAAAAGCACCTTCACAGTTTTCAAGAGTGCAAGTAGAAACCTGCACATTGCTTCCTCATAGCTTTTAAGTGGGCAAGTAAAGATTTGCACATTGCTTTCCCATAATTTTTAAGTATGCAAATTATAAATTTACTGAGTTCTAGAATAAAATACCTTTCCCAGGTAGCACATACACGTTTCAAAAATGTTTTACAAGCGTTTTTCCGGAACGTTTTATAACCGATTTCTAGAAACATTTCTCATGAGTAAAAATGTCCATTCAAAAAACGTTCGATGAAACGTTTCTTTTCCGATAAAATAACGTTTAAGAAACTATTACAGAAAGTTTTAAAATTCCTACTTTTTATGTCTTTTGAACGTGTTTATGACGTCTTTAAGACATGCGTGAGAATGTTCTAGGAGCTTTATGCATCTATTATACCATCTATGGCGTCTATTTTTTTTTGAAGAAATTTCCTGAACTGGTACACATTCGTGCAATAAGTTAAAGTGAAACAAAATATATACTTGTCTCACTCTAACGTAGGGAAGATCGGGGCTCGTTGGCACAAGAGGCAAATTAGCGTTCCGTTTATGTAGAAAGAAACAGTGGAAAAGTTATCACAATTGCTGAACTGGCTGCGCTAGTTCAGAATTTATCTTTGTTACTTCACATTGTGACATTGGAAAGAAAAAGATAAACTCTGAACTACTTCAGCCAGTTTAGCAATAGAAAACAGACCCAAAATATCTCTTTTATGACATAGGTATTTTTCCCAAAGTTTTATTTAAATCAAACAAGTATTACAATAAAAAGAGAAAACTCTGATTCAAGAGGTGGCAAGTAAATTTTCGAGCGTTTCAAAATATCGTACTAATGTTTTTCAGCTTAAGAAGTAAATCAAAGTGACGTATTATTGTTAGTTAAAAGAAAAGTTTCTGTTACTATATTCGACTGTGTTATTTTTTTTAGTAACAACAGTGTGACGTCCGCCGATACATTTCCTTTTTTTTTTCTTTAAGCGCCCGCGCGTTAATTCTCTCTTGTAGCGTGCGTCTTATTGTTAGTTGCTTCGCCATACGCCCTAGTTATTAAGAATATTATTAATAATCGCTTGTCCTATTTCGCGGGGATACTAAACTAGTAATAGGGAGGACGCGACTTCGGTCGGCAACATTTTAGTTCGTTAGAGCGAGATAACAACAGATACAACTCCCGTAGCGTTCGCCGGTCCTACCGCGCGACGAGCGTTATCTGACTGCCTGCTATCTTGCCTATTCGACACCATCCTCTCAACGCGTACATTACATTTTCGTTCCTTATATTTTACGTCGTACATAATGCAAAAACGAATCAACCCAGTCAGATCGCAAGAAGTAACGACACACTTAAATATTGTTAGCAACGAGCTATTCGACCCCGCCGCTCGCGTTCATTCGCTAGTATTGTTGCTCATTATCACACCGCGCGCTCACCCACGCGCGCGTGTACTCTCGCAGCTCGCTTTTTTTATGTTCCGCCTTCGCTACGTAGCTGTAGATTGATGAATCTGTATTAGCGTAGATACAACTTAAAATATGAAAGGGCAGTAAAGAATAACTTTTGTAACGGCTCGGCAATAGATTAATAATAATATTAAGGAATGCATACTGTCAGCAGTTTCGAGAAGGCGCGCGGAAAGCCAGACGCTCTCACGCTCACCCGAGCCGGTTACCTCGATACGGATGCTGTCGTCAGCACCTTCCCACGGTGAATACGCCTCGCTTCTAATCGCTAAAAAAATAATTAATTATAAACTCTTTTTGAGCCACAGTAAAGAAATTTGGAATCAATCGCGGGTTAATATCCCAAAACGGTAACAGGGGTGCATCAACAACAACAGCGACAGCGCCGACGCTAACCGCTCGCCTTCTCCCGCGCTAGAGACTATCTAGAATCCTAGGATCATAAGCTAGATTAAGGTAGAAGCAACTCTGCGTAGTAACTAAGTTGCCTATTCAAATTTATCCATAGTTAATAACAATAAGAAGCAAAGGAAAATTTCCGTACGGAGCGACGCTCGTACTTGATACGCGCGGCCCGTGGGCCCTTTCTCTACCCCCGTACCACACTGCGCTCAGCAATATAAGACCCTGCCTCGAGACGCGGGGGCTTCTTGTGCCGCGAATCTTTCAACAGTTAACTTCACGTTATTTTCAATCTCACAGATTTAGAGTATATTTCAAACTAGAGTATAACTTAGAGTACATTTCAAGTTAGAGTCAGTGAGAGCGCCACGAGATCTTCTGGTGACTAGCCTGGGAGTGCGTACCACGGGCCACCCGCAGGGTAGCAGTTCCATTCGGCAACAACGACGACCTTCAATCAGATTCTCAAGTAACGAAACTTCGTAAGTCGCGATTTCTCGCCACCCTCTATTATACCGTCGCGAAAGCGCCCGCCTGTTCTACCGCTCGGCCCGGGCAGCGCTTTATCGCCGCTATCGCGTCCGGTTACGAACGTAATAACCGTCTTAATTCTTCACCGTTCGTTCCTCGCGATTTTATTGTAACGACGGAAAGCAACTCTTGCTTAATGAACAATTATGTTTGGTTCCTCTACCGTCTATTGTGTTAATTCGACGCTAAGGAAACGTTGCATGTAAAATTTTGAGTTTGTGTTAAATATATATGATTTCGTACTACTGAACCACGGGTTTTCGTTCCCCATTGCCTTGTGTATCTGATTGTGTATCCTGGGAACCATATCGCCTTGTCCATGTTTTATATAAATACATAACAATAACTGGTGTATTCGCGCTCACCATTCGTATCCATTTTTCGAACATAAGCCCGAACCTTTCTCAATTTATCGACATAAAACCGTAATTGTATTATTTTGAAATCATACGAGAAATTCTTTTCATTCGGTGAAATCGTCTGCGAGACCTCTCCATACGAATCATACGGAAGATACAACGCTCTGGTTCCTATTTATATATACATATATATTCCGCAGCGTTACGGGTATCAAACCGTCGGACGTAACAACAGTAATTTATTTTAATAAAATGACTTAAATCAAACGTATGTAAAGATGGGATATGTTGACTCATATTAAGGTACGTTTAGTTTGACTTGTCGTTGCCGCGAACGTGAGACGTGTAATATGTGACGTGAATATGTAATTTGCTACCTATAATGCTGATAGAAGCTGCTAGATATATATTTATATTTAAGGAGGTTGGTTAGCGTCCCGCTGCGGGGCAGGCGGCGCGACAGGAGGAAAGCATGTAGGTTAGATTTTCGTCGCGTGAAATGAACGAATTTTAGCAAATAAATATGTGGAATGCATTCAATTGCTGTTTCTTAAGGTCTAAAAAGAGTTGGTTGTACAATTGAAACCCAAATACGTTATTATCCACGTTGAAATGTGAAAATAATAAATGTGGTTTTGTTTTATTTTTACAATTTCTTAATAACTATAAAGACGAATCATTTCAGTCTTCGAAAAAGTTCTTCCTAAATATGTAAAGAATTATTTGCATTAATATTTTCATTAAATTCTGATCATTTTTAATATGCTTTCGAGAGTTACGTTACAGGTTAGGTAACATTTTTGCTGTGTCGCCCGTGTATAAGAGAGAGACAGGAATATAACTTCAATAATTAATTACTCGACAACCATGCAGAAAATTATCTTCAACTTTAGCATGGACGACAGATTTCCATAAACGAATATTTACCATAAATTTGAACTAATTCTTATCAAATTGATTTGACCAACCTTCTTAATATTTTTATATCGAAGAAAGCTACATCTAAAATAGTTAATTAACAATTTTCTGCAACAGCATTTTGTTATTCGATCATTACAAAATAACTTTAAAAGATATACAATTTTTATCAAGAAGTACATCTGCTACGCGTTTTGTATTTCTATTACGTTTTCATTAATTTAACATAGATAGCGAACTTACTTTACTATCGGGGCAAGCTGGCTACAATGCAGCATGTTCATATTTTACTTATTACAGAGAAACTATACAGTATAAAGGATCGTTCCTGCTATGAAAATGTAGAGAAAGGTTCTCTATATCATATTAGTACTGTTTTATCATGATAATTAGTTGTTTAAAAAATCAAATGCCGAAATTGTGAAAACTGTGCCAACGAGCCCCGATCTCCCCTGTTGATGTGCACCAGTTCAGGAAGTTCTTCAAAATAAAACAAACATATAAACGTTCTTTTAATAGCCACGTTCAGCAGAACGTTTATTTTGCAATTGTTGGAAGTTTTCTAAGCTTAGATTTGTCCGATGACAAATAGATTAAGACCGGTAGGACAAAATTAATATAAGTAAATAAGTGGATATATGTGCATGGATAAAATAATTTATTTTGTGCAATAATTAGTGCAATATAAATTTAAATGTAAAAAAAAGACTATTAAAGTTATTATAGGTAAATATTAGGTCAAACCTTACCGATGATCTTGACCTTGATATATGTTGTCAAGGTCATCCTCCTGAGTAACCTTTAGAAGGTTTTAGCTGGCGGTCATTGCTTATTAAAAAGTTATAAACAAAAAAGTTTGAAAAATATAGCAGTTATTTTGAGTACTAATAGTCATAAATGATTGATATTTATGTGGTCAACTATTCTCTGCTTTAACAAAAAGTATGGTCAATATATTAACAATTTACTGCTTTAAATATAGCAATTATTTTGAGTACTAATAGACATAAATGATTGATACTTTTCACGCAAAACGAGGTGCCACATGGGTTCGTGGCGTGCTTTACAAGTTCGTTTATTCTATATTGCCACAAATGTTCAAACAGATGATGTGCATATTTACCCTATTATATATAGATACAGCAAATTATAATTTTGATAGAAACGTAAAAAATACGTTTCTTAAATTATGGTTTAAATCATAGTTTCAAACACATTTTTGTTCAAACGTTTCTTAATGGTTCTTTACGGTTATGAAACTAACTATACCACGTTCAAAAAACGTTTATATCACACGTGCGTGGAAAGTGGCCCATTCCGCGCGCGCCATCTGTGCGACAAATAGCCAATTTCCCACGCGAGAAATTCCCTACTCAAACCATACGCAGTGCGGGAATATCTCATTCCCGCACGGCCTCGAGTGAAAAATCTCTCGCGTGTGCGAAATCGGCCATCCGTCGCACAGATGGCGCGTGCACAATAGGCCACTTTCCACGCACTTTGTAATATAAAATAGGGTGTGTAACACGTGCGGGTTGAGAATTGGACACTCGTGCGGGTGATTGCACTCGCCTTCGGCTCGTGCGTCCACTCCGCACTCGTGTCCGATTCTTAACTTCCCGCACTTGTTGCACAAATAACTAATATGAAACTAATATGTACTACCTGGGTTTTTTACGAGCAGAATCAATCACAATTTGTAGTACTTGCGTTTGTACTTGCGGGGATAATTTGTACTGCAAAAATATAAAGTTTTATTAGTAGAATCAATTACTACTTGTACACTCGAGATAATTTGTGAAAATGTGAAGTTTCAGATTTTGTATCCTCACCGTTCGTTCGGAAACTATCCTCGATTTTCTGTACTTTAAAGTATTTAAAAAAAATTTGATTTTAAAAGTACATAATTTTAGAGTTATTTTAGCCGACCCTATATATATATATATTTTAGCAACTAATTCCTTAATATATTTTACTTCTGTCATGCTAGATGCTAGTACCCCCATTCTTTATTCATTTTATAGTTGGTATTCGTAGTCGGATCTCATTTTTATGATCGTCTTAAGTACAATCTTAAGATATTTCAAGTCAATCACAAAGCATTTTAAGACATTACTTAAGATGGTCTTGAAATAAGATTTGACTATAAATATCGGGCTATTAAATTAAATTGTATTATGTAAATATATATTTTCTTTTGCAGATCTTCTGGAAAAAAAATATATATATTATATATATATATATATATATATATATATGGGGTATTCCATGGCATCTCAACTTTTTTTTTCACTCGCATTCACCGATTTTTTTTGTTTTGCAATATGTTATTGTACTAAATAATAGGTTCCTTCTCAATTTTTTTCAGAATTTTATGGACGTTATTTCAGTAGATATCAACAGTTGAATTTTGAGTTTTTTTCAAGAATTGATATTTTCGGAAATTTTTAACTCAAAAGTTCTTCTATGTATAAAAAATTTGTATACATGAAAAATGTTGGATTTTTCTTGTACTTTGAGGTGGTAATTTTCATTTTTTACCATATTAATTTTTAGTACTTTTTTTTCATAAAAAACGAATAAAAAGTTAATTATCTCAGAAGTGCCATGCTCAATTGAGCTAGGTTTTTTTCTTTAAATACATTCAGTCGTGTGTAATAATGTGTTAAAATTTCAAAATGCCAGGACTAATAGAAAAAAAGATATAATTTTTTTCTTACGGATTTTTATATAATCCAGTAAAAATGTTCAGTAGTCAGTTTTTTTTTCATTTTAGTATATTTTGCTTTTACAAATAATAGTTATGATTCAATTACATAAATTTATATTCTTGAAACTTTGTACTTTTCGAAAATCTTTTTGTCATAAGTAACTTTTTTTTGACACATGGAATCAAGCAATGCAGCTGCTGTGTATTTGGAATAGTCTTAGCATTTTTAAATCTCGTGCTCAAGGTTTCTTTAGCTAGATTGTACTCACTATCAGTTGTATAGTAAACTGCAATAGACGGTAAATTTTTTGGCTCTGAAGCCCACGCATACAATAGTTCAGGTGTTGTGATCTGTTTGTTTGGTGGCAGTTGTAAACTGGCTCTTAATGCGTTTCTTTTCACAGTTCCACCTATTCCATCGCATGGGCCTTTGCCATGAGCAGTAGCAAAAAAGTTCCAGACCGCAGGAACGTTAAAATCATTTTCGTGAAAGTATAAGTTAGAAAATTTTTTATAATTTTTATACTGCTGTGGCGCACCATCAGAAAAATAAAATATTTTTGTAGGGGTAGGTTTAATGTTTTTAATAAAATCATTAATGATTTTCGAGAATACGTATACAGCGATAGCATCATGATGCAAGCAACTGCTAATAATTACTAAGCTGCGATGGTGCAAGATGCCGCCCTCTCTGAAATAAATAACAACAGGATAAATTGTTGCTTGATTATTGTTCCAATGAAATCCTGGGACAGCATCTTGCACTACAAACGCATAATTTTCAGCAAAATCAACGATTACAATAAATTCTCCGTCGAGAATTATATCTTTCAGATCTTTTAAATACTGAGATTGCTGTTTGGCTATAAATGAGTGGCACAACAGTTGCTTTGCTTGATTACAAAAATCCTCTATAAATTCAGGAAGAAATTTAATTTGAGTTTCCAGACTGTATCTTGGCTTTGAAATCCATTGCATGTACGTGACATTTTCTATATCACATTGATTCATTATTGCAGATAAGAAGTCTTCCAAATTTTTAATTCCTGGACATTTTCTGCATTTACCAAAAAAACAATCAGGTCGAGGCTCAGTACACATTATTAACGACAAACAGTCTTCATACGTTGCAAGTGGATGCTCCGTGTGTTCCGATACACTCTTCAAATTGCATCCTATTCAGAAAAAAATTATTTGCAAACTGAAAACATCAGTGTATTGAATATCAGTACAAATTTTTTTTATTGAATAAAACTATTTATTTCGGAATTTTAATCTATAATCTACATTTTCTAAAATTGTTCATAGCATATCTACTGAAAGTACTAAAAACTATTGAAAATTTCGGTATTACAGTATTATTTTCATAACGACGAAAACAAATAATTGCTAATTCTTTTTTTTTTATTAAAAAAAAACTGCTAATTCAAAACGAAATTAAATTGTACCTAAAATCATCAGCTTCATATTTTGATGAAGAGGGCACACACAAACTGAGTGTGTGCCACATTGTCCAGCTAACACACAGTGCTTCGGACGCAAAAAAGCAAATGATGAAAATCCTATCTTCCTGTCTTCATTTTCCTTTTTGAATTCCTGGTACAATTCTTTCAAATTCATCAATATTAAACGTTTTTGCTTCAAAACTTTTGATCCATTTGCAGTTCGTACAGAAAGGAAATCTTTCATTCCTGGCATCAACCACGTGTAGCGGTCATCTTGATAAAACTCCTGAACTTGTAATTGAACATCACTGCTTAACGGAGTACCTTAAAATATATTTGAGAATCATAATACTTTTTTTAAAGCTCAAAGAGTCGTACTTTACAAGATATCAAAGCATTTTCGAGAAACATTCATACTTCTTCTAGTCTTAAATTTAATTGAAAAAAAAAAATACCTATTTTTTTATCTGGTTTACAAAATAGGCCAATTTCTGTTCGAATCTGTTTTGCTCGTTTTGCCATATGCAGTGTGACATCCATTATCTCAGCAATTTTAGCTGCACTCCAAGTGTTTGGCATTATTGTCAAAATTTGCAGCTGTTCCTCGTATGTTATGGAATCACTGTGCAATTTCGTCTTTATATCTGTCATCATTTCTGTAAATCCTTTAACACAGTCAGTTGTGCTGAATTCTTCTTCAGGCACTGGTAAACCAGCAACCTCTTTCAATGTGTTCGAAACTTTAGCAATTTTTTCTTCTACTGCTGCCTCTGATAACTTTGCACGCTTAATAGGAGAATGGCCAAGTAGTATTAGAGCATCATTGACGATAGGCCTTTTAATTTCAATGCTCAGCGAGTCTTGACTGTTTTGCGAAGGTTTGTCTTGTGATTGTGATGAACTATCAGTAGCATCTACCATAAAAAGTTCTTATTGATAATTTCAAATTAACAATTAAATTTGCAATGACAAGAGTTTTTCATTAGAATAGGCTACAGAATGCATTAAATGTAAAAAATATCAAAAAAAATGGCGCCAAGGCAGGATAGACTTGCCGGCTGATTTTCTCACCACGTATGTAAAAATTGATAAAAATTCACTATTTTTAATTGAAACTTTTTTTATTTTTAATTAAAAATTAACAGTTTCATCATGATTTGTAGACGTGAGCGTGCTAACAGACTTAAATATCTACGTATCTACAGACGGATGGAAAATTTTTTATTCGTTTTCATATATCTAATAAGTTAGAAACGGATACATTCACTGAAATTTTTTGATTCTATTCTTCAAAATTTTTTATGATCACAATACTAGCTCATTTTTCAGATTTTAATGATGAGAAAGTGAAAAATGTATTAAATATTCAAGAATTGAGTGGTACTAATTTTTTGCAGAGAAAACTTACTCTTCATGAATAATTGAAAAAGAACTGTTTCAACCTCAAACTAATCTTTTTTATTTTTAAAAATCGTATATTAAAATATGAAATTATGGTGAAAAATTATATTTTTTTAATACTTTACCAGTCTTTGCTAACTCTTCGTCTTTCCTTTTATTCAGTGCGTCAATGCAAACCTTGCACAATCGCTCACGTTTTGTAAACAATGCAGGAAATCTGTTTAACAGTATTTCAGAAGGATTCCAAACCTTTCCTTTTAATGATGTTTTTGTGCAGATTTAAAGGGTTGCAACATCTATCATAATGTTTAGTAGCACTTTTTTCATTCGTTTCCATTTTCAAATATATAAAAATCTCAAACTCACTTGAAACAACTATAAAAGCAACTGTAGAATTTACGTGACTCGGACATGTAACCTACCCAGGTAAGGTTTGCCGACTTTCGCCCAACGTCAAACGTCGGGCCGACATTGGCGATATCACGGCAAACCGACTGTCATTATTCGATCGCGGCGCGACGTCGGCCCAAGAGAGGTTAGCCGATTCTTGCCCGATGCCGACTCACGGGTCGAAGTCGGCGATATCACGGCAAACCGACTATTTACTCGATCGCGGCGCGACGTCGGCCCAAGGGAGGTTAACCGATTCTTGCCCGATGCCGACTCACGGGCCGACGTCGGCGATATCACGGCAAACCGACTATTTACTCGATCGCGGCGCGACGTCGGCCCAAGGGAGGTTAACCGATTCTTGCCCGATGCCGACTCACGGGCCGACATTGGCGATATCACGGCAAACCGACTATTTATTTAGTCGGTTGTCGCGGTATTGCCAACGTTGGCCCGTGAGTCGTCATCGTGCAAGAGTTGGCTAACCTTGCTTGGACCGACGTTGCGCCGCGATTGGATATCAGTCGGTTGTCGCGGTATTGCCAACGTTGGCCCGTGAGTCGTCATCGTGCAAGAGTTGGCTAACCTTGCTTGGACCGACGTTGCGCCGCGATTGGATATCAGTCGGTTGTCGCGGTATTGCCAACGTTGGCCCGTGAGTCGTCATCGTGCAAGAGTTGGCTAACCTTGCTTGGACCGACGTTGCGCCGCGATCGGATATTAGTCGGTTGTCGCGGTATTGCCAACGTTTGAATCTGAGTCGGCAAACTTTACTTGGAATATTAAATTTATTTTTTATTATGATGAATGGCAATAAAAGAAAGACGTACAAAGAAATTTGTAGGCTCTAATAACGTTTATTATATTATTGTATTATTTTTTGGTATGCATTTTTTTGGCATTGCACTACATATATATATATATTATATTTTATTATTATTTATTAGACACTATTAAATTTTAATTTGTACCAGAAATATATATGTTTATAAAATATAATGAAAATTTAAAAAATAATAAAAGTAAAAAATATAAAAAATTTTTTAATCCGTTTGTCATAATTCACGTGCTTTGTTCGTTCTCTCTCTCTCTCTCTTTTGGCTGATTCCTTTCTTTCCGTCCTCCAGCTCTGTCTGATGCTCCCGTGAACCATCTACTTGTTTTGGATACTATCTCTTTCTCCGATACAGAAAATTTTTCGACTAAAACATCTATCATAAAATTTATAATTTATTACTACCTTTCTGCACCAAACCGCATCACACACACGCGCACTCACACACACACACACACACACACACACACACACACACACACACACACACACACACACACACACACACACACACACACACACACACACACAAATGTGGTAACTAGGAAATAAGAAATACCTTTCATACATTTAAAAGTCATCGTCTCGCAGAAACTCTTCTTTTTCTGTCCAGAAGTTTCACGTCCGCAAGCAGAATATTGTAATTGAAGATCTTTGCTGAGTAAACTTGTTAATATTACAGAAATGCCTTTTGCAATGCTTTCTACACCTATTATTTGACTTGTCATCATGAATTTCTGTAAAATGTAATATTATATTCTCTTTAAAATTTAAAATCATGTTCATTTAGTGGATAATTTTATGTAAAACTTACAAATGACTTCTCTTTTTTAGTGTCCAACGATAACTGCTCGTTTAACTGCATAAACTGTTCTACAGTATTTAATGGTAGAGTAATTGCTAAGTCATTTCTACATTCGGTTAATTGCACACCAAATGGTCGATCAACATTAAGCGTTAACGTATTTTTCATATCCTTCACGCTCTCACGAAGATCGTATAATATACTTCTTTTTATGTCTTCCAGTTCCCTCTTAATTGTTTTTGCAAAATCGTCAAATCGGTCCATTAAAATTGTCACAGGATCGTCATTACTGTTTCTTGTTTGTGTATTATTTTTATCTGAAAAATAAGTTTATGCATAATTATTGTATAATTGCGAATTTAACTATTATACTATTACGGATATAATTACGAATATAATATAATTTTGTAAACAAGGAAGTTTAAGAAATACTGCAAGAAGCAACGTATTTATGGACACCACTCATATATATTCATATTTTATATATGTTTAAAAAAATATTCAATAATCACTTTTTAATACAGGACGGTGTGATGGTATAGCATTCAGTTCAGCTAGTGCGTCATCCTTTCCGAGACGCACAGGTCTAATATTTTCTTCGTTTTCAGTGTCTTCAGTAGTACTGGTTAGGGCTTGTAGGTTTGTACATGCTTTTTTCAGTCGACGTTGGCCCTGATCATAATCAGCTACAAAAGAATAATGTTATGAATATATTTATAATTGCTATCTATAAAAATGCTACCATAGACTACACATAGACATTGCATATATTTTAATTATATTTTGCAAATATTATTATCTCGATTAATAAAATTATATTATAACATAACTGAAATAATACTTTTGTAGATAACCTCAAATTATAGCATACCTGCTTCTTTTATTATTATTACTTCCCATGACTTCCAATCTTGTTCTGGATTTTTCGACACTCTTGCCCATCTGTCGACCTTGGGCCAATCTTTTTTCTCTGGGAAGTAACACATCCACTTGTCTCTACATAGCGTTAACCATGTGCGCGGAACTAAGTCTATCGACTCCTTGTTGCCAGGCTGTTTATCCACCATAAATTGGACAACAACATGTGTTGTATTTTCCTTTAATTGGTCCATCTTGAAACATAAAAAATGGAAATATGAATGAAATCGAGAGTAAAGTACGAAATTAAAAAGGAGGTTACGGAAGAGGTTATGGAAGAGGTTATATCTGATGGATATAAATAAATAAAACGTTAGCCAATTATTTAGCAAACAACGCCAATGGAGAAGTACTAATATAAAAAGAAATAATAATAAATTAACTTAGAAAATGTGTCAAATTAGATACTTACTCATGCGCGTGTATATACCAGCCAGCCAGAAATTGATCCCGCGATGCGTGTATGCATGTGCTGCGCAGTATGCTCTGCATCACTGATACCACAGTTAGCACCAGAAATAATGGAACGACGTAATATACAGTTCAACGTGCTGCTATACAGTCTTTTACACACTCACATATTTTATACATATATTTTATATACATATATATTCCTTATATCTTTTTTATTTACATTTTATTTTAACTTTGTTATGTCATATTAAATTATGTATTTATATTATATTTTAACTTTGTTATATTATATTATTGTTTCATTATTAATGTATTAAAGCTATGGCATATTTTTGGTCACACACTTTTAAATATATGAATTTACTTTCAATTTCAGCACCTGAATACTGTTTTTGACTCCTTATACATTTTCCTATCTCAAATATCCCAAATTCTGATGATGCGTGCGGATACTCAAAAGCGTTTCCCTTTATGGAAATTGTATATCCTTCAAGTATAATTTCATTTAATTGGGTAACCGCACGTTTAGTTACATATAGCTTCTTTATTTTAAACAAGTTTCCATCGCGTAAAATAACAAAATTATTAGGTTTACATGAAGTTATCGTCACGTTATTTATAACAATTTTCTTTACTGTTAATTGATCTGTTGTATGTGTATCAAAAGTTATATTATCAATCGTATGACACTGTCGTATCATTTTATTTGGCATTGCATCCAGCTCAGCTAAGCGGTTAACTACTTGTGTCAATGGACTTTTGGGAGCACGAATCAATTTTTTTAATTTTCCTAACATGTTTTCAAAAGGAAAAGCCGAGAAATAACTTAAAGAAGTTTGCATGTATTCAACATCATCAGCTATGTGGATCAAATTATGAAAATTCATACTCTGACTTTCAATGTCATAATATGTTGGCATTAGATAAAAAATTTTCTAAGTAATTCTCTAGCGTATGAAACATAAGTGTCAGCTTTAGCTGAATTGCATAATATTCTGCAAGCTACAATTAAAAGTAAAATATGTTTATAGCGTTCTTCTGATAGTACATTTTTAAGAACAATAGCTCCGCCATACAAAAGAAAAAATCGAAACTGAGTAGCTTTCCAATTTATCCAGTCTTCAAGATCGTATTCTTTCCGTTGGAACTCACAAGGTATTGATGTCGCAATCGATTTTAAAGATTCTCTTAGTATTTTTCGTTTTGTCCGTTCTATTCGTGCTAAGCTTCTGCCCGTATGTAACCATTTTTCGAATAGGCTTCGTGTAACACCAATAAAAAATAAATGCATAGAATCTAAGATCACACCATGAATTATGTCAAAATTCGGTATCAATAATAATGGTGAAGTTTCATTTTCTTTATGATGACGTGGTTGACTTTGGCGTTTAAATGATTCATGTGTTCGTAGTGCAGCTGTCATTTCTGGAAAAACTCGTGTATTTCTTCCTGTTGTTATACCTTTTGTTTCGCAACGTTCGCAACCATAAAAACCATTGTGACCTTTGCAACATTTTATATACGATCTTGCTGGTGTGTCGCACACAAAAGCTACTATTTCAAATTCATATTTTGAAGAGCCTATAACAATTCCATTTCTCGTTAAAACAATAGCTTCTTGTATAAAATCACTTAAAAATTCTTCGACGGAAGCTGGTTTTGAATCTCCGGAATATATTGCAACAATTGCAGGATCATTGTGATACTTAATATGAAAAATTTGTATAAGAATTGGCCAGAATTGTTGTCGCGAAGATTTAAATAGAGGAACGCCATCAATATTTACAAGTATACGTATTTTTTTTTCTTTATAAATGTTTTTATCTATCCTTTTCTTAAGTGCCTCTTCAATACCAATATAAATGTAAGAGCCTTCATTACCTCTCTTTGTTGCCATAATCTTTGTAGGACGAACATGACACGTGTTTAAAAGAGTTTCCGCTCTGCGAGGAAGATTAACGTGACCTTCACTGCGTAATATGTTTAACAATTCGGAAATACATTTATTAGTTAAGACAGTTATATTAGAAAGTGCCCAATATTTTAATTTATCTGACAGAGTCAAAGGTAAAATTTCTGTTATGTTAGTATCTATATTCGTGGTTGTATTAACAGAAGTATGAGAGTCATTAAAATCTAAGTCAGTATTTAAAATATCTTCCTTAATTTCACTCGAGTCCACTAATTCTTTCTCCTGCACGAATTCTTCATCTTCTAAAAATACTTGGCTATCACTTTTAGCCTCTTTTTGTGCGCGTAAACATCGCCTCTTTTTCAGATAATAATAAGATGCCATGGCGTGTTATATATGACAACGTTATGCTGGAGTTGAAGATTAGGTTTTACTATTTCTGAACATGCGGCGCAACGTCGGTCCAAGCAAGGTTAGCCAACTCTTGCCCAATGACGACTCACGGGCCAACGTTGGCAATACCGCGACAACCGACTGATTTTATCCGATCACGGCGCGACGTCGGTCCAAGCAAGGTTAGCCAACTCTTGCCCGATGACGACTCACGGGCCAACGTTGGTAATACCGCGACAACCGACTAAATAAATAGTCGGTTTGCCGTGATATCGCCAATGTCGGCCCGTGAGTCGGCATCGGGCAAGAATCGGTTAACCTCCCTTGGGCCGACGTCGCGCCGCGATCGAGTAAATAGTCGGTTTGCCGTGATATTGCCGACGTCGACCCATGAGTCGGCATCGGACAAGAATCGGCTAACCTCCCTTGGGCCGACGTCGCGCCGCGATCAGATAGTGATAGCCGGTTGCTATGATATCGCCGACGTTGACCCATGAGTTTCCGACACTGACCCGACATTAAAAAAAAATTATAAATCCATTTCGAAATTTTATTACTTTTTTTAAACTGAATTTGTTTCTTAAGATGATTTTTGAAAAATTATATATATTTATGCTGGTTATATAGAGAATATGTATTAAATTTTATTACATTGAGAAGTAGTCTACCACGTAAGGCAGTTGACTCACGATCCAGAGGTCCCGAGTTCGAGTCCCACCAAGGTAAGTGTGTTTTTAAAATACGAAAAAACATTTTAATCAATTACAAAATGCTAATTTTCAGATAGAATCATCATGTAGGCTGCGTTTTAAGAAATAAATGTAGTTTAAAAAAAATAATAATTAATTTCGAAATGGATATATAATTTTTTTTTAATGTCGGGTCAATGTCGGAAACCAGTGTCGGCTCGACACTGGCACGTAACATTGGGCCGAACTGATCATTTGAATATTATGCCGACGTCGGCTCGACATTACAGTGCTGGGCGTAACCAGTGTCGACCCGATACTGGCAAGTAACATTGGACCGATGTCGCTAACTAGTGTCGGATTAACACTGGTACGTAACATCGGGCCGATGTCGCTAACCAGTGTCGGATTGACACTGGCACGTAACATTGGGCCGGACTGATCATTTGAATATTATGCCGACGTCGGCTCGACATTACAGCCAGTGCTGGGCCGACAGTCGCAGGTTGGCAGCCGACGTTGGCCCGACACTGGCCCACTTCTTAAATCGTACCTGGGTAACTAACTAGGGAATCTCTAGGGAATCCACCAAGTTGGTAATTCGGACGTTGGATTCCAAACGTAAGACCACGTTTTCATGACCGGCGACTTAACTCTTATTTGTGTTTGTTAAATTCGCCCTTTCCGTGTTAACATAAATTAACTGACTACTGAACATTTTTACTGGATTATATAAAAATCCGTTAAAAAAAAATTATATCTTTTTTTCTATTAGTCCTGGCATTTTGAAATTTTAACACATTATTACACACGACTGAATGTATTTAAAGAAAAAAACCTAGCTCAATTGAGCATGGCACTTCTGAGATAACTAACTTTTTATTCGTTTTTTATGAAAAAAAAGTACTAAAAATTAATATGGTAAAAAATGAAAATTACCATCTCAAAGTACAAGAAAAATCCAACATTTTTCATGTATACAAATTTTTTATACATAAAAGAACTTTTGAGTTAAAAATTTCCGAAAATATCAATTCTTGAAAAAAACTCAAAATTCAACTGTTGATATCTACTGAAATAACGTCCATAAAATTCTAAAAAAAATTGAGAAAGAACCTATTATTTAGTACAATAACATATTGCAAAACAAAAAAAATCGGTGAATGCGAGTGAAAAAAAAAGTTGAGATGCCATGGAATACCCCATATATATATAATCTGGCTGCTCTCTGGCGCTGTATAACGGCTGCCACAAGCGCTGGCAAACATTGGCTGCTATTAGCGCTAAATTTTGGCTGTTTATACGGCTATAGTTTTAAAAAAGCTGCATTAGCAGTCATAGAAAAACATCTTATTTTCAACAAGTAACATGTCTGTACACACAACAAAATACATTACTTTAATGCCTACAGACAGAAATATAATTGTCCAGGGCCAATGGCTGACGGACATACATGTGGATCATTTCCATCGACTTGTACAAAATTGTTCCGATTATAGACCGGTAGAAACATGGCAATTGCCTGATACGATTCAATCTGTATCACAAGATAAAAAACACATTCAAATATTGTGTAGTAGTTCGTCACATTGGGTATGTAGTTATTATGATACAAAAAATATATTTATATATGATTCCTTAAATAATAAATCATTGTGTAAAGATCATAAGCGATTCTTGGAAAGATTATTTCCAACACATGACTTTAAAAAACATCCCATCAAATTTCCTACTATGCAACATCAATCGAACAGTAGAGATAGTGGTGTTTTTGCTATAGCTTTTGCTACTTCATTGTTATTCAATATTAAACCTGATAAAGTAAAGTATGAACATAAGTTTATGCGTTCACATTTGATACAAATTTTGGAAAATAATGTTATTAAACATTTTCCTCAAGATTTGCAATGTGGTATTCCTCAAAAAGTATTTCCATTAGCTGTAATAAGAGCGAGAGAGATTGAAGCGATTGCTAAACGTACAAAGAGACAATTTGAAAGTAATTATGCTATAAAACGTCGTGCAGAGGAACAAGATTTAGAAAATCGTGCTACAGAGCGGCAACGATGCAAACAAATTTTACCAAATAATCGTGCTCAAGATTCACAATGTGCTATTTCTCAAAGAGTACTTCCATTGGCGATAATAAAAGCGACAGAAACTAAAGTAATTGCTAAAAGTGCAAAGACACATTCTGAAAGTAATTATGCTACAAAATTTCGCGCAGAGCAGCAAGATTTAAACAATCGCGCTATTATAAAGCGATCCAAACAGAATTTAGAAAAAAAAGTAATTTTAAAGCCTGAAAAAAAAGATATAATTATTCGAGGCGAATGGATTACGGACGATCATATCGATCATTTCCATACACTTTTGCAAAGTTGTTCAGATTATAAACTTGTCGAAACATGGCGAATCCAAATGCCTGGATTTATGCAACGTATACCAGAAGATAGAAAACATATACAAATATTACACAGTTCGTCAGTTCCATTAAATTGTCTAGATCCAGAACATAGAAATGACGAAGGACATTGGGTATGTAGTTATTACGATACAACAAAAATATATATCTATGATTCACAAAATAAAAAAAAATTGCACGAACATCACGAGAAATACTTGAAAATATTATTTCCAAAATACGACTTTGAGAACAATCCTGTCGAATTTCCTGCTGTGCAATATCAACAAAACTGTAATGATTGCGGAGTTTTTGCTATAGCTTTTGCGATTTCATTATTGTTTAATATTAAACCTGACAAAGTTAGATATGATCATAGAGTAATGCGTTCACATTTGTTGAAGATTTTCGAATCGAATACAATTAAACATTTTCCTCAAGATCCACAAAGTGATGCTCAGACAGTGCTTCCATTAGCAGTAATAAGAGATAGAGAAGCTAAAGCGACAGCTTTACGTATAAATAGACATTTATCTCAGAAAAATTCCTGTGAAAACATTAGTAATACTGGAAATAATTGCGCTGAGAAACGTTGTCGAGAGGAACAGGACTCGTCAGAAAATGATTGTGCTAAAAAACGGCGTCAATATCAGAATTCAGAAAACAATTGTGTTAATAATACTAAAATTAATCGTGCTGAGAAACGTCGAGAGGAACAAGATTCGTCAGAAAATGATTGTGCTAAAAAACGGAGTCGATATCAGAATTTAGAAGACAATCGTGCTAAAAGACAACGTCAGTATAATAAAGACAACTTAGCAAATAATCGCCTTAATAAGCGAAAATATCTTATACATTCTCAGCAAGGACGAGATAGACAAAGAAAATATTATCTTATACATTCTCAGCAAGAACGAGATAGAAAAAGAAAATATTATCTTATAGATTCTCAGCAAGAACGAGATAGAAAAAGAAAATATTATCTTATACATTCTCAGCAAGAACGAGATAGACAAAGAAAATATTCTGATCGTAAATGGCTTTATAATAAGCGATATTATGAGAGAAAGAATTCTAAATGCGTACCTGCAAACAAAAATCGCAATATTGCCAAAAATATTACTTAAAAATATGCAAAGTTTTGGTCACGAAATTATATAATAAAATTTCATCCTGTGGCAATTGAAGATATTGAAAAGAAACTTAATATTAAAAATCATATTGAAAGACGATTAGAAGCCGAAAGAATCGTACGTTGGTGTATGCATATTCGAGACAGTTTTGTCCGCAATATCTATAAAATATTAGCTTCACTTAAAAAGAAATCAGAAGTGTGTTTGACTCTTGCCGAAGAATGCTCCACAATTGACGATAAAATACGTGCATTATGTGGCATATCGCGACATACAGCTTCGTCTGAAAATTATTTTATCGACACATATCGTAACATTACTTCGTCACAACCTTTGGTAATAAACGTAAAAGGTCAAACTATAAATGTATTACCTTTGCAGCAGGCACAAGCAAAAAAATCATGGGAATGTAATACCTTGTGTACAATTGATGATCCGTTTTTAATCGATCGTTATGAAAAATTTCTTCAAACGATAAGTACATGTACTTTAAACAAAATACCACAATTGTTAAAAAAGATTCATACATGTACGATAAAAAATTCAAATAAAAAGGGTCACACACATGCTTGTTACATTGACATGAAACTTTGCAAAGCGATGTTTCTTTGTGTTCAAATATTATCACCTCATTTTCCAAAGGTGAGACATATTAAATGTTTAATTTATCAAATAACAAGTTTCTATCGGAAAATGTTAAATCTGCAGAAGGCTTTAACTTCCGCTGATTTAGACACATTAAATGAAATTATAACTTTGGAACAAGAAAAAGCAAATATGTACAAACATCAGCAGAGTTGTACTATTTTGAGTGATGACGATATCATTTCTCGCTATAGCAACGCATTTAAGGTTTTTACCAAACGCTGCATGGACACACCTCGATATGTTTGTGCATCATGTGAGAGACTTTGTTATAAGAGAAGTGTCTCTGAAATTAATAAGCTTAAAACGCAATTAGATATTCCAATTTGGAGAGATTTAATGGCGCATTTAAAAAAACATAACATTACCCCACAATACATATGTCGTTATTGTGCAGGAAAATTCCGTAACGGATTAATGCCTGCGTATTGCGTTTTAAATAATCGATTTGTACGTGATACACCCGAAGAAATATCATCTCTCAACACGTTTGAAAAAATTTTTATACAAAGAGTTAAAGCTTTTCAAACTGTTGTTAAAATGGGAACTGTTATTAACAAAAAACTGCCTCATAGAAATATGGTACAAAAAGTAAAAGGTAGAACGTTTCATTTACCATTACCTTTACAAGAGACATGGAACAAATTATGTTCCGATACTGATCCAATTAATAAAAATCATGAAATGTACTTCGTACGTGTTAGAGGTGTTCCAACAAAATCCAAAATTGTTTGGGAGGAATACGTAGATCGTAAAAAGGTACACAAGGCTTTAACATGGCTCAAACGTAACAATCCTTTTTACAATAATATAACACTCTCAGAAACTCACGATGGATTATGTTTAGAGAAACTGGATAATAATGAATTTGAAGTACAAGAGACGGAAAATGACAGTGAATCTGTTTCGGATAACGAACAAGAATTGAGTCCAAAAATTCCAATGGAAGAAACAAAAAATAACGTAGACGCTATTTTATCAAATGACGAACAAGAATTGAGTTCAAAAGTTCCAATGGAAGAAACAAAAAATAACGTAGACGCTACTTTAAATAATCAGCGTGAAGCGATGTTAACTCAGATTCTTGACGAAAATCAAGATAGTTATTACGAGCAATACACTATTTATCCTTTATATGAAAAAAAATCACGTCAAAGTGCTACTGCCTTATATCAAATGTTAAAAGTTCAAGATTTGCCCTTGGACAATCGTGAGAAATCTTTAGATCTATTGTGTTTTCCAGATTTATTTCCTTTTGGTGTTAATGGACAACGCGAAACTAGACAGGTTAAACTTCACAGCCATGAATTTATTAAATGTTGTTTGAATCCAAACATTCACAATTTAGATTAAGTCCACAATTCTTATTTTTCTTGTTAAATGATGCGAATATTCGTCAATTAAGTCGTGGTATTTATCATAAATTGTATACAACTGATTCACGAGAACGTTATACGGCTACAGAATATTTACAAGCATTGCAGAAAGGTGATTTGGAATCTGACTTGAGTTCGTTATTTGCTACTTTAAGAAATACGGAACAATACTGGCGTAGACCAAGAAGTGATTTAAATGCTATGACGCAAGAATACGGGCCTGCGACATTCTTCTTTACAGTTAGTCCTGGTGAATGGATGTGGGATGATTTAGGTGCATATATTCGTGAAGTAAATGGCCTAACGATTCGACGCCCATTAGTGTACTCGTTGCTAAAAATCCCGTGTCGACGTCAAGGTTTCTTGATAATAAATTCAAAGCGCTGCTTGATTTTACTTGTTCCAAAGATCACCCGATCGGAGAAGTAACACATTACTTCTGGCGACGAGAATACCAAGGTAGAGGTATACAACATTTTCATTTATTAATTTGGATTAAAGACGCGCCAATTATTGGTAAATCTTCTGTTGAAGAGGTTTCTAAATTTATTTTGCAACATATAAGTTGTAAAATGCCAGATTCAAATATTTCACTATTGTTATACAGGCGAGTCAATATGTATCAACGACACAAACATAACGATTATTGTCTTCGTTCTAAAAAAGTAGGACGTAAAACGACTCGCGTCTGTCGTTTCGGATTTCCTCGTCCAGTTACAGACACGTTGATTATGAGAGATGTCGTAAGTTCGATAGCAGGTAGGAAACGATTAAAAAATAGAAGTAGGCTTTATGACCTTCCTCGAACAGATACTGAAACCACTATAAATGATTATAATCCTATCATTCTTACTGCATGGGGAGGAAATATGGATATACAATTTATCGGTGAAAAAGCATCGCTGCTTACTTGGTATATTACTAAGTATATAAATAAACCAGGAAAAAGTGAAATATCTGATGTTATCTTTGATAGTAAAAATAAGAAAGACGAATCATTGGCGAGCCGTCTTTGGAAGATTGCTTTTCGAGCCATGAGTAATAGAGAATGTGGAGCTCTTGAAGCTGCTGATACATTGCTAGGTAATCCTATATATGGGACTGATCGAAATACGAGTATTAGATGGTTAGATGTTAATCAGATACGACATAGAAAAGTTAAAACCTGTAAGAAAATTGAAGCTCTTGATGGAGATTCCACAGACATATTTTGTCCATCTATAATAGATGATCATTATCCACGGAGACCGGAAGAACTTGAATCCTTGTGTTTATATGAATTTGCACAGCAATATGATATTACGAAAATCAAACCACGAAGTAAAAATATTGAATTCTACAAGATGAATAATGGTTATTATCTGAAACGACGACAGCGTAACTATATTATTAATCACTATAAATATGATGTCAATACGCGGCCGGAAAATTATTTCTTTTCATTACTGCTTATGTTTAAACCATGGCGGAAACTGGAAGATCTTAAAAATGGATGTGATACCTACTTATGCAGAATCATTTCACAAGGGAAAGTTAGATCTTGAGAAAGCATTGGAGATTATCGTGAAAAATTAGAGAAATTGCAAAAAGCATTTGAAACTGCGCAGCAATTAGTTCAGCAACGTTTAGATGATTTAGAAAAACAGCACGAGTCTCAAGATGATCCTGATAATCCAATAGGTGTTCAAAATATTGAGGCTGGTGAAGCGATGCAAGATTTTAAGGATCTTGGTGAAAAATTAGTTCAGGAAATCGATGTATCTGAAATGATTTCAAATCTGAACGCAGATCAAAGAAGAGTATTTGACGATGTGATCGACACCGTAACATCGCCGGATAATAAACAATTACTAAAATTCGTTAGTGGAGAAGGAGGTACTGGCAAAAGTTTCTTAATTAAAACACTTAAATGCTGGATAAAACAAAATCTCAATAAGGATACCGTTGTAGCAGCACCTACTGGTATAGCAGCGTTCAATATCGAAGGTTTGACCACTTACAGAGTGGTACAGTTACCCGTTACACATGGTGATACTCCCAAGTATACACCATTATCTGATCACGTTTTGAAAGTTTTACGGGCAGATCTCAAAGATGTTATTCTTATTATAATTGATGAAGTATCAATGATATCTAATTTAAATTTAGCGTATATACATTTACGACTATCTCAAATATTCAATACCACTGAAGATGGTTGGTTTGGTCAAAAGCATATTCTTTTATTTGGAGATCTGCTTCAATTACCTCCTGTACGTGAAGATTTTGTTTTTGTTCCATTATCAAAGAAAGAAATTGATAAATATATTGGCTGTATAGCGTCTACAAATTTGTGGGAAAATTTTAAATATGACGAATTAACGATCAATATGCGTCAGCAAGGAGATGAATCTTATCGTGAATTACTCTCGAGAGTTCGTATTGGTTTATTGACAAAATCTGATTTTGAAATTCTCGAAAAAAGAAAAATATCTTTTAAAGGCGAGTCTTTCGAAACAAGATTATCCGAATTATGTAATTTTATTGATAATTTGCCATCTGATACCGTTTGTTTACTGCCTACTTGTCATATGTGCGATGTTCTTAACACTGCAATGTTAAGCCGTATTGATTCAAAAGAAATATTATTAATTGCTGAAGATACGTTTGAATGTAGTAAACATATAAGAAAGCAAGTAGTAAAGAAATTGACGGATAATGATGATGATAATACTAGAACAGCTGGACTTTCAAGACAAATTACAATTAAAATTGGAGCTAAAGTCATGATAAGACGCAATATTGATGTCACTTTGGGCCTTGTAAATGGTACAATTGCTACAGTTATTTCTGTTGTACAGGATACTGATTATGTAGAAAAGATAAAACTTCTTTTACCGTCTGGTTTGGAGTATTTTATTGAAAGAGTAAGTGTCAAGTTTCAAGTAATGGATATGGATAAAGCGTATGTTGTTAGAAAACAATTTCCATTATCTTTGAGTTATGGCATCACCATTCATAAAAGCCAAGGATTAAGTTTTTGCAAAACGCTGTTATAGATATAGGTAATTCTGTATTTAGTCATGGTCAAGCATATGTTGCGTTATCCCGAGTAACTTCTCTGGATGGATTGCATTTAATTAATTTTGATCCGTTATCTGTAACAGCTAGTGATAAAGCTATTACCGAATATAATCGGCTAAGGCCAAAAGCAAAAATGATTACTATTTCAAAACAACGTTTTCGAAAAGTAAAAGATGTTCCGTGGACATTGTCGAAAAGAATTGCTTCTGTTCAAGAGTCACATCAAGAAGCTCGACAAAGTACTGCTTGGGAAATACGTGCTTTTCAAAATACAGATAAAGATTCGCACTGTGCAAATGCAGTATTACAATGCTTATTGCATTTAAGTATTATTAGAAAAAAATTGCTTAATATTAAGAAACAAGACGATTTAAGTAAATTAGCACAACGATATGAAAGTAATGTGCAAAATTTAAATACTGATGCAATACAGAAAAGTTTAGAAGAATACTTTTCTGTTCCGGAATGGGAGAGCGAGCCTAGATGAGCCGCGCGTGGCTCACGCGACGATCACGCAAGGGGCACGCCGCCCGGCGATAATTGTCCGTGCTTGTGCTTAACGAAGGAGCCGGTCGATCCTTCAGTTCGAATCCGAAGCTCACAGCTGAGAGATCACGCTCTTTTCCGCACGTCAGATCGCGAATAGCCGAACAATTCCTGCCGCGTGCTCAGAGTGGTGATCGAACGCGCTTCCGAGCTCTATCGATTTTTTGTAAAACCTACCGCCCTACTCGACTCACGCCGTCGAAATTAAAGCTCAATTTTATTTAAAAAAAAAAGGGAATTACGATCATTACCGGTTCTCCCCTCCTCCATTCCCGATTCTCCGAATCCATCCGAAACATTGGTCCTTCGAGCCGGATCGGGATTGAGGTTCTTTGAAAAGAAACGGTGGTGACTCGTTGTGAAACCTTGAGTGACTCCATCGTCGCCGAGATGTCGTCGTTTGAGGAGATGATTTACAAGCAACGCTCCTTGATCAATTCCATAACAAATACCATAGCAAACTTTAAAAAGTTGGGACATTTGAAGATGACGTATGCGGCCGCGAAGGCGCGAATCGAAACGACCAAGGAGAGGTTCGAGCAGTGTCGAGAGTTGGACGCCAAGCTCCGGGTCATTGCCGACGCCAAGACCATGGAAGCGCACCCCTACTTCGCCAACCTCGAATTTGTGGAGTGCGAGGATGCCTACGATCGAGCGTTGGACTACCTGTACGAGAGGCTCGACGAAGGTTCTCCATCCCCGGACGCTATTCCAGGCAACGTAAGTCGGTCGCTCGACTTTCCGTCTCACTCAGCGCTCAACCTGCCAAAGGTCACCTTACCAACGTTCGACGGGTCCTACGAAAAATGGGAGAGTTTCCGCGATCGTTTTTATTCAATGATTATCGGTGAAACCAGTTTATCGAATGTACAGCGATTGCATCATTTGTTCTCGTGTCTAAAGGGTGAAGCGAGCGCCGCGATAGAACACTTAGCGTTGACTTCCGAGAACTTCGCCGTTGCGTGGCAAATTCTCTCATCCCGTTACGAAAACAGACGGCGATTGATTAGTACGCACCTCAACAAACTGTTTTCATTGTCCGTCGTCAACGCGAAGTCCGCTCAAGAATTGCGCGCGTTAAGAGACAAGGTGAATGCCGCGATCGCCGCGTTAAAAAATCTGACGCGTCCGGTCGAACAGTGGAGCGATATCCTCGTGTTTCTTATAACGCAGAAGCTCGATAAATCGTCGCGAGAAGCGTGGGAGCTCAAACTTGGGCATAGTGTCGATTATCCGACTTATGCCGAACTCGACGCGTTCCTAGATTCCCGCATCCGCGCTCTCGACTCAATATTGCCGTTCGCACAGGACAAACCGAGCGACCCGGCGGCGAAAACAAAAGCGAAGTCAAGGGCGATCGCTTCGCATACCGCAAACGCCTCGAAGCTATCGTGCCCTGTTTGCGCCGAGCAACATCTTCTATACCAATGTCATGAGTTTGTAAATAAAGCGCCTGTTGAAAGGTATGAGTTAGTTCGAAAATTCAAGCGATGTCTAAACTGCTTTAGTTCGAAACACCAAGCGAAAGAATGTTCGAGTTCCCGATCGTGCAAAACGTGCCAGAAAAAGCACCACACATTGTTACATTTTCCCGATGCCTCGAAACAACCCGACGAGAACGCGTCCTCATCAACTCCGAAAATTGAATCGGCAACCGCAGACGTTGTTTCTCACGTCGTCGCCGGGGCAATCGCGCCTCCCCGGCAAGTGTTCCTCGCCACCGCAAAAATCAGGGTTTATTCCGGTCACGGTCGATTCCAAATCGTTCGCGCCCTCCTTGACCAAGGGTCTGCGGCGTCGTTCATAACCGCAAGCTTAGCCCAGACCGTACGCGCTCCAAGAATTCGCGCATCCGTTAACGTGACCGGCATTGGAGATACGCATACCTCCGTCCGACACGCCGCTCTGATAACGATAACTCCGAATGATTCAGATACCCCTGCCTATCCCACGGACGCCTTAATTTTAAAATCGCTCACGAGATACGCGCCGAATCAACTGCATTGTCAAAGTCAATGGCCACATTTGAAAGGCCTTCACTTACCCGTGTAGAAATTTGTTAGGGATGGCCTTACATAACATAAGGCCCCGATCATTAGTTATTAAGGATGCCATAAGAAAGGTTTCCTTATTTTAACCTAATGAGGTCCCGGTCATTATTTATTAGGGATTCCATAAGAAAGGTTTCCTTATTTTTATCTAATAAGGCCCTTGTAAGGATTTGATAAGGATGTTTTAACTTCATAATTATTTATTTATTAGGGCTAACCGGATAAGGTCCCGATCATTATTTATTAGGGAAGCCATAAGAAAGGTTTCCTTATTTTTGTCTAGTAAGGCCCTTGTAAGGATTTAATAAGGATGTTTTAACTTCATAATTATTTATTTATTAGGGCTAACCGGATAAGGTCCCGATCATTATTTATTAGGGAAGCCATAAGAAAGGTTTCCTTATTTTTGTCTAGTGAGGCCCTTGTAAGGATTTGATAAGGCTGTTTTAACTTCATAAATACTTATTTATTAGGGCTAACCTGATGAGGTCACGATCATTATTTATTAGGGATGCCATAAGAAAGATTTCCTTATTTTTGTTTAGTGAGGCCCTTGTAAGGATTTGATAAGGATGTTTTAACTTCATAAATACTTATTTATTAAGGCTAACCAGATGAGGTCCCGATCATTATTTATTAGGGATGCCATAAGAAAGGTTTCTTTATTTTTGTCTAATAAAGCCATTGTAAGGATGTTTTAACTTCATAAATACTTATTTATTAGGGCTAACCGGATAAAATCTCGATCATTATTTATTATAAATTCCATAAGAAAGATTTCCATTTTTGTGTAATGAGGCCCTTGTAAGGATTTGATAAGGATGTTTTAACTTTATAAATATATTTACGAACACAAAATTTCATAATAAGCCGGCACTGGTTTCTGACATTCATCCGACATTAAGAAATATTATATCATATGTCCAATTCAAAATTTTATTACTTTTTTTAAACTGAATTTGTTTTTTAAGATAATTTTTGAAAAATTATATATTTGCGCTGGTTATGACATATGTAGGTTATATATAACACTTACATCAAATTAAGAAGTAGTCTACCATGTAAGGCAGTTGGCTCACGATCCAGAGGTTCCGAGTTCGAATCCCACCAAGGTAAGTGCGTTTTTTAAATACGAGAAAATATTTATAATCATAGACTGCATCTTAAGAAACAAATTTAGTTAAAAAATAATAAAATTTTAAAATAAATAATTTTTTTTTTATGTCGAGTGAATATCGGAAATCGGAAATAAGGGCCTGAAAAACTTTCCTTATAAGGGCCTGAAAAACATTCCTTATAAGGGCCTTGTAAACAATTTGTTACATGCCATATAAGGGCCTTATCATTTTGCCTTACTAGGCCCTGATTTATATTCAGGCCAACTAGTCGGGCCCTTATTAGAGCCTTATGAACATTTCTACACGGGTAGCCGACCGCGATCCCGCTTCGTCGGAACCCATCGACGTCATCATCGGAGCCGACCTGTTCGGCTTACTGCTTCTCGACGGTGTCCGTAAGGGTGCCGCGAGCGAGCCAATAGCACAAAATACGGTATTAGGATGGATCATTTCCGGGCCGACGGGGCAGGCGCGACGCGAAAATCCGATCGAGGTGCATCACGTGTCGGTGGATGACGATCTCGACCTAAATCTGCGGCGTTTTTGGGAGGTGGAAGAGATTCCTCACCCGGTTAGAGTAACTCCCGAGGAGCAAGCGTGTGAAGAACATTTTGTGCGAACGCATTATCGGGACCCGGACGGCCGTTACGTTGTGCGTCTTCCGTTTAGAAACGGACCGCCAATCTCAATCGGAGAATCTCGAAACACCGCCATTCAAAACTACCTTCGAATGGAAGCGCGTCTGAAACGCGAGCCGTCGAACGCGGCCGAGTACCACGCGTTCCTGAAAGAATATGCCGATCTCGGGCATATGCGACGCGTTGCCGACCATGCGAAACCAGAAGACAACACGCAGATCGTGTTTATTCCGCATCACGCTGTGTTCCGGGAAAACAGCGCCACGACCCGAATTCGCGTCGTGTTTAACGCGTCAAGCCGAACCTCCAACGGAACGTCTCTCAACGACCACCTTCTAATCGGCCCGAAACTCCAAACGGATCTCGCCGCCATCATACTGCAATGGCGCCTTTTCCGATACGTTTATTCCGCCGACGTTGCAAAAATGTACCGGCAAATTAAAGTAGACCCTCGCGACTGCCACTATCAGCGAATATTCTGGCGGCCCGATCCCGCTGGTCCCCTAGAAGAATATATATTGTGTACAGTTACATACGGCACCGCACCCGCCACGTTTCTGGCTGTAAGATCCACGATTCAGCTCGCAATCGACCACGGTGCTTCCTTTCCGCTTGCAGTTCCGGTACTCGAACGTAAAAGGTATATCGACGATTATACCTTCGGCGCCGATGACAAAATCCTCGCTCGTCAAACCCGGGAACAAGTCGTCGCCTTATTGGACAAAGGGGGGTTCACCCTCCGCAAATGGGCCAGCAATTCACCGGAACTTCTCGACGACATCGACCCGCACGATCACGGCCTCGCTCTGAGTCGAGAAATACGCGAAGACGAAAGACTACAAATCCTCGGTCTAACCTGGCAACCAGAACGCGATGTTTTCAAGTTTAAGGTGAAACAGTCGGCCGCCCCGGCAGAAACCAAAAGAGAGATACTATCGGACATCGCGAAGCTGTTTGATCCGCTCGGTTGGGCTGCCCCCGTCGTCGTTCGGGCAAAGATTTTGATGCAGCAACTGTGGGCGGCAAGGTGCTCTTGGGATGAACCCATTCCCTTCGAGCTTCTCGAGACCTGGCGACAATATCACAAACAGCTTCCGGAAATAGAGAATGTGTCTATCCCACGGTGGACTCAGAGCGGCCATCACTCGCTCCGGCAAGAGATACATGGATTTTCCGACGCTTCCACCAAGGCTTATGCCGCCGTAGTGTACATTCGAGTCATCGCCGTGGACGGCACGATAACAGTAACCCTGCTGGCGGCGAAATCCAAGGTCGCCCCGATCAAGACGATGACAGTCCCGCGACTCGAGCTCCTGGCGGCCCACCTGCTCGCGAAATTCATACGTTTCGTCTGCACATCGCTCGACATTGACGTAAATAATGCCGAAATTCAATGTTGGATCGACTCCGAAATAACGCGAGCGTGGCTGAGTCGCGCCCCGGCTTATTGGAAAACGTTCGTGGCCAATCGGGTCGCGGAGATTCAGACATTGCTCCCCAATGTGTCTTGGCAACACGTATCCACAACCGAAAATCCGGCCGACTGCGCGTCACGCGGGATATCGCCCGCGGAGCTCGCTTCGAATACTCTGTGGTGGTCGGGCCCTTCCTGGCTCTCCCAGCCCGCAGCGCAATGGCCAACGCAAGGTCAGCAACCACAACCCGATACCACTCTCGAGGAACGGACACGTCACGCGGCAGTCCACGCGACAACAGCAGCAAAATCCTGGAATTTATCGCAACGCTACTCGTCGTGGTCAAAATTGCTGCGAATCACGGCTTACATTCAACGCTTTGTTAAGCGCGTCCGAGCTCGGCAACCGGCCGCCGGCGCGGTTTCCCGGTCGACAACCCGCGTCGATAGCCTAACGCCAATCGAGATTAACACAGCGGAAATCTTCTGGTTGCAATCAATACAAGCCGACATCTTCCCGATTGAACTAACATTCCTAGCGAAAGCGACTCGCGTTCCGAATTCAAGTTCTCTTCTCTCCCTAAATCCTTTTCTCGATGAGCAGCGGCTCCTTCGAGTCGGAGGCCGCCTCCGCCACGCGGACATCGCTGAGCGAGCACGTCACCCGATTATCCTCAAAGATCACCCGTTAGTTCGAGTGATAATTCGCGATACTCACTTGCGAGCTGTCCACGCAGGCTCTCAATTGACGTTGTCATTACTGCGCGAAAAATATTGGATACTACGCGCGCGCTCGCTAGTCCGTGCTGTATTGTATCAATGCGTCATATGTACACGCGAAAGGGCAACCGTCCCGAGCGAGCTGATGGGCGACCTTCCGCGAGTCCGAGTCACTCGCGCCGTCCGCGCATTCGCTTACGTTGGAGTCGATTACGCTGGTCCGGTCCTCGTCCGGACCACCAAGGGTCGCGGCCACAAGGCTAACAAGGCATACATCTCGGTGTTCATCTGCATGACCACCAAAGCGATCCACCTTGAGCTCGTCAGCGACTATTCGACGAGCGCCTTCCTCGCGGCATTCTCACGCTTCGGGTCTCGCCGCGGATTTCCAACGTCGATATATTCCGACAACGGGACGACGTTCCAGGGCGCCGATCGCGAGCTGCGACTCGCTGCTCGGGCCGCCGCCGAGACTCCGAATTTCCAAAATCACCTGGCTTCCGAGGGCGGGACCTGGCATTTCCTACCGCCCTCCGCTCCGCACTTCGGGGGGTTATGGGAGGCTGCCGTGCGCAGCGTGAAGTACCATTTAAAACGTTGCATTGGCTCGTACACTCTCACTTTCGAGGAGCTGACCACCGTGCTCTGTCGCATCGAAACCTGCTTAAACTCCCGCCCGATAGCGGCCGTCTCAGAAAATCTGGACGATTACAATCCCTTGACCCCGGGGCACTTTCTAATCGGGGGACCACCGTTATCGACTCCAGAGCCCAGCGTCCTCGAGCTTAACGAAGCTCGATTATCCCGCTGGCAATTACTCCAAAGAATCTCCGAGCAGTTTTGGAAATCGTGGTCCAACGATTATCTGCTCACCCTGCAGCAGAGACCGAAATGGAGGGTCGCGCACAAGCTCGCGCGGGTCGGTCAGCTCGTACTCCTGCGCGACGCACTCGCGCCTCCGTGTCGCTGGGACCTAGGTCGCATCGTCGCGTGTCATCCCGGAGATGACGGCCTCACCCGCGTGGTCACCGTGCGCACCGCGCGCTCGCAATATAAGCGACCGATCGTAAAGCTATGCTTCCTCCCGGTCGACATCAACACCGCCACCGCTCAAGATTCTGCCTCGGCGGGCGGAACCGATTCCGATCCATGTAAAGGAGGCGAAGCCTGACCCCATCTATATTGTAACTCATCGCGAGCGAAATAAAATTCTGCGATCCGCTACTTTGTAATGTCAATTTCCATACCGGCGCTTTTTTCAGCAAAAAAAAATTTGTATTCTAATGTCGAATGAAATCATTCGAGGCGGGCGGTATGTTCCGGAATGGGAGAGCGAGCCTAGATGAGCCGCGCGTGGCTCACGCGACGATCACGCAAGGGGCACGCCGCCCGGCGATAATTGTCCGTGCTTGTGCTTAACGAAGGAGCCGGTCGATCCTTCAGTTCGAATCCGAAGCTCACAGCTGAGAGATCACGCTCTTTTCCGCACGTCAGATCGCGAATAGCCGAACAATTCCTGCCGCGTGCTCAGAGTGGTGATCGAACGCGCTTCCGAGCTCTATCGATTTTTTGTAAAACCTACCGCCCTACTCGACTCACGCCGTCGAAATTAAAGCTCAATTTTATTTAAAAAAAAAAGAAATTACGATCATTACCGGTTCTCCCCTCCTCCATTCCCGATTCTCCGAATCCATCCGAAACATTTTCGATTAAACAAGATGCCGTCGAATTTCTTACTGCTATTTGTACAAAATATGATTATGTAAGAAATCTGGTAGAGCATCAAGTTGTACTAGTCGGTGCAAATTATGTGGTAATACAAAAGTTATTATTACTGATAACAATATAGTTGTCCCAATTTCTATTAAAAATTTGAAGAAAAAATGTGATCTTAATGATTTATTAAAGACTACATTTTCACATTGGTGTCAATCACATGACGAATCATGCGAACATTGTGCAGGAAATGATATAATGTTTAAAAATGAATTAACGTTGACAAAAGTGTAACGATACGCCCCGGAAATACGTATCGTTCCGGCCGACCAACCTGCCGAGGATCGCCCAGCCGACCATCCGCGGGGCAAGAAACGGGCCCGAAGTGCCCGCGTTATATTTAAATTCAGGTAGCATGTATTGCTAGGAAGCCCGCGAACGGACTCACCGCGTAACCGTCTCGGAGCGCCGAGCGGTACCGAAAGCGGCCGAAGACCGCCGAACGCAATCGCGGCGCCGAGACGCCGTAATCTCCGACCGCTCCGCCGCATCATCCCGGCGCTCGCGATTGCCGACGCCGTTACCCCCGCCACACCGACGCCGCCGCGACGGGTATATAACGAGGCGTCTGATAGCGATAAGACGATTCTGCGACCGACCAGATCACCGATCCGACCGATCCTGAGCTCCTGAATCTTCCGCTAGTCAAAACCATTAGGTAGAGAGTTACTCTGTCTTGGCCGAGTGCGTCTCGGTAAAACGACCAGCTCTCCAGTCCTCGAGATTATCCGAACGAGGGTAGAGTGCTTCTCTACCTCGAACGAGCGCTCCTCGCCGGATATCTCCTCCGACCCGCGACGTCTGCCAAAAGGGGTAGAGCGTTACTCTGCCTACACCGAGTGTTTCTCGGTGGACAGCCCGCGTCTCGGAAACCCTTCCGCCTGTCCTGCGGAATCCACGCGACTCTTTGTCGCCCTCGCGCCGCGCGCCATTCATACGCGTTCCGATACGAGAAATCAGCCCCGCCCGGGCCGATACGTCATAGCGCAAATCCGCCCGCGACCTGCCGGAAGAAACCGCGCTAATCCGCCCATCGGGGCGTTCCACGCGTACCGATCCGCGAACCGCGCCGCCTTGTCATCACCGGCCCTGCATAGCGCGACCCTGTACATCGCGATTCTGTATGCATTTATCTCGCGCATTTATCACTCTGTATATACGCGCACTTCGCGACACTGTACACCGCGAAGCATTGTTATAGCAATAAACTCGTTATTTTGTTAGAAATCCGAATACGCTTCATTCTGCCGACACACACCTCGCATCCGTTCCTCCGCGCCTCCTTCGAACCCGACCACGCCGCGAGCTAGTTCCGCGCTTCGAAGTCAGGTTGTTTTAAAAGAAATAGTTATTATTCATTTAGTTTTGTTTTCATTACAAGATAATAAAGTAACAAAAATACCACAAAAATTTAATTTAAATGGCATATCAACAGCTAAAGTATCAATAGCTAAACAGCAGTATAAAGTAATGAATGCTATATTTCATGATGGTTCATGTATTGAGAATGGCGATTATACAAGTATGTGTAGAGAAGGGACATCTTGGACTAAAATTGATGATGGAAAAAAATGATTAAGAAACAAGAACGATGGCCTGCAGGTGCTAGAAATATTTATATATTATTTTTACAAAAAGTTGATAATAAAAATTAAACAACTATTATTAAATATAAATATACATTTTACATAAAAACAATGTCCAGCAATGTATTTTCATGATTAGCAATGATATTCTAAACCAAATTCACTTGCATTTTATCTCTTATTTATAAAAATTTACATATCAATGATTGTATTTTAATTATAAAAGACCATGACAGTGGTGGTGAGATTAGAAATAATAGTCTGTAACACCTTTAGCTTTAACAATCTCTACATTCTGTTTATAAGAAATATACTCTTTATAAGAAATGCATGATATCAGTACAAAATTACCTTTTTCAAAAAGGTAAAAAAAGGCGCCAAGTACACGCATGATACCTCGGAAAAACTAAGTGGTAGTATCATTAATTTTAAATTAATAAAATCCAAGTGGTACTTAATGTGTTTATATTATTAGCATTATTCAAGCTAGATTGCGATTATGTTTTGTATTGCAAAATATATACGGCTTATAGAGCTTTACAATCTGTACATACTGTTTGTAAGATAAAGATATATTGTTTCTAAGATGCGTAACACTACAAAATGCATGATATCAGTACAAAATTACCTTTTTCAAAAAGGTAAAAAAAGGCGCCAAGTACACGCGTAGTTGTTACCTCCAAAAAAAACCAAATGGTAGTATCATTAATTTTAAATTCAAAAATATTAATAAAACCCAAATGGTACGTAATATCTTTGTACCTCGAAAAAACCCAAAAGTGGGTGGGTAGTATCTTTACCTCGAAAAAAAAACAGTGGTAATATTATACCTCGAAAAAACCTAAGTAACAAGTGGTAGACGTAATCTTTGTATTTCAAATAAAAAAAACCTAAGTAACAAGTGGTGGACGTAATTTTTGTATCTCGAAAAATCTCGAAAAAACCTAAGCAGTAGTTAGTATCTTTACCTAAAAAAAAAAAGTATCTTTCCCTCGAAAAAAAAAACAAAGTGGTAATATTATATCGAAAAAACCTAAGTAACAAGTGGTAGACGTAATCTTTGTATCTCGAACAATCTCGAAAAAACCTTAGCAGTAGTATCTTTATTTCCAAAAAATTATAACTCAAGTGATACACATCTCACAAAATTACGTTACCTCATCAAAGATGAGTCGCACTTCAAGTGATCTATTACAATTACAAAAAAGAAATGATATCTCTTTATATTACAGCGCCAATTATAAAAAGAACACACTGAGAAAAAAAATTTGTCAATCCCAAGAAATATTTAGTCCGATACATTCAACTAAACATTTTAGTTAGTTAACTAAACATTAGTTGAATTAATTAATTCTTGATTAAAGAAACGAAATAAATTGTTGAAACAATATTTAGTTAACTAACTAAAATGTTTAGTTGAACGTATTGGACTAAATACTTCTTGGGATTAACAATTTTTTTTATCAGTGTCTATATTGCCTCAAAAAACAATTGTTGCACTACTTTGAAAAATCTTTATATTGTGTCAATTACAAAAAGAATGTATAACAATTTTATAAGATTAAAAAATTTAAATTTAACAAGGGAATACAAGATATTTAAATACAAAGTTTACATGTATATTTTTTTGGTGTCACAAAGAATTACAGAGGTAACAGTAGAAAATAAAAATATTTTATTAAAATATTTAATCCAACAAGGGAATATAAGATATTTAAATACAAAGTTCATATATGTATTTTTTAATAGAATAAAAGATTTAATCACAAAGAATTACAGAGGTAACAGTACAAAATAAAAATAACCCCCAAAAAATAAAAAAATGGCTGTTTTTACAAAAAAAAAATTTTTTTTTTTTTTGACAGATGTCGCTATAGATTCGCTCCCCATAGGTTTCGGTACTTAAAAGTAAGGGAAAATCATTTTGTTACTCCCGTGGCATTCTCCTCTGAATTATTTTTATTGTTGTCCTTATTTATTTAAAATTTCGAGGTCTAGCAGCGCCAAGTTTTTTTACAAGAAAAATTTATGTATTTTAATAAAAAAATATTTTTATTTTGTACTGTTACCTCTGTAATTCTTTGTGACACCAAAAAAATATACATGTAAACTGTCATGTTCGGGGTGAGATAGCAATGAAGTGTCGTCAGATCAAAAGCGTTTAATTATGTCTCAGTACATGCGTGTGATGTGTATAACGCACAACGCTCGGAGCACACGTATATCTCGGAGCTCGTCGGAAGACTGGCCCGGGGAACTGCCGATCGCGCCGGCACGCAGGGCAATGTAGCTCTCATCACGACACACGCACGTGAACATGATGGCGTGTGTACTCACGCAAATACATTACAATTCCTCCTTCTTAAGTTTGAGCCTTACTTTTCAACCTTTCTGAGCGCCGCAATATAACTTCCGGTTTCTCGCCCGTCCCGTTAACAGTCGATTTTGGACGCGTTACCCGATTGGTTGTCTCCGGGAATTTAATGATTTGGTCGACGTGTCGCTTCCAAGTATTTCCTCCCTCGACCTCCACCTTAAACGTTACCGGGGACAACTTTTGTATTATTCGTCCCTTGATGCGCTTCTTATTGCGCACGCTAAAGTCATCGACCATTACCGATTCTCCGACTTGGAACTCGACATTTCGACTGCCTCGTTTTGCAACCGACTGAGCCATTTGTTTATCGTACACGTCGCCAGCAATGTCTGGTTTTAATAAATCGAAACGCGTTCTGAGTTCTCTTTTATAAACCAAGTATGCCGGGGTTCTGCCAGTCGTGCAATGCTCAGTAGTACGGTAATCAAACAGGAATAAATTTATCGCATAGTCAAGTGACTTTCCGGTGGCAATTATTTTATCGACCTTATCTTTAAATGTTTCCACAAAATTCTCCGCTGCACCATTCGTCGCGGGGTGATGCGGGGCGCTGAAGCTGTGCTTGATTCCGTTACGCCTTACAAAATCTTGGAACTCTTGGCAAGTATACTGAGTTCCATTATCGGTTACCAAATGTCGCGGTAAGCCGTGTCGGACGAGCACCTTTTTAAATTCTTCGATAACTCTTGGAGCCTGTGTACATTTTTGCATGCTTATTATCTCTGGCCACTTCGAGTGAGCATCAATAATCAGCATAAACATTTGTCCGTGAAAGGGACCTAGGAAATCTGAGTGTATCCTGCTCCAAAATTTATCGGGGTATGGCCACGGGTTTAACGGTACGTTCGGCGGGGCTTTCCTCTCTCTCACGCATGCTGTGCACGTCGCGATTACTTGTTCGATTTCTTTATCGATGTCCGGCCACCACACGTATGATCGCGCAATCATCTTTGTCTTCACGATGCCGAAGTGCGATGCATGTAACTCGCGAAGGACACTTTGTTGTAACTTTTCCGGCACTACCACTCTATATCCCCACAGTAAACAACCCTTTTCTACCGTTAACTCGTCACGCTTTGCATACAATTTTTGTTCATACCCGTTCAATGTATCTACCCTAGGCCGCATTTAGAGTTTCGAGTGCTTCCTCTACATAATTAATTGCAACAAACTCGTTATCAAAAACCGGAGTTTTGTCATCAACAGGGAGTCTAGACAACGCGTCACAATTTCCGTTGCTTTCTGACCGTATATATTCGATGTCGTAAGAAAATCGTGACAAAAAATAAGCCCATCTTTGAAGTCTACTCGCCACTGTCAGTGGAATCTCTTGGTTCGGACCGAAAATATAGGTTAAAGGCTTATGATCAGTTCTCAAGATGATTTTTTTCCCGTAGATATAATTATAAAATTTTTTAAAACCGAATACAATAGAGCTAGCCTCCTTGTCGATTACTGCTCTATTCAATTCCGAATCTGGTATAACTTTTGATGCGTATGCAATCGGCCTTTCCGTTTTGTCTTTATATCTATGCGACAATATCGCCGATAGGCCGTATGCCGATGCATCGCAAGCAAGTATTATTTCTTCATCCGGGTCAAAATGCGCAAGCACTTTAGGTGACGTTGTAGCCGGACGGAGGAGTATTTTTCCCCCTTTTTGTTTTAATGTCTCCCGACACGGTCGCCACTCGATTTTCTACCTTCCGAAACCGAGAAAGGACTATTAAGATATTATTTCCAACCTTTCGAAGCCACGCTGATTCCCCTCCTTTTCTGTTTCAGGTCGCTTGGACTCGCCGCTGGATCTTGGACCACCGCTGGACCACGGGTTTAGGACCTCCGGACTACGACTGTGCACCGTCGCTGGACGTCTCTGGATCACCGCTGGACCGCCTCTGGATCTCCCCAAGTGGAAGTCGGACCGACAGGTGAGTTGGTGGATCAGGTAAGTATCTCGTCGAGGTAGGTATATCGCGTATGAATGAACTATTGTATGATCGGTAAAATATAATTTATTTTACTTTGTTTCAGTTGTACAAGTTCGAGATCGCGATACTTAAGACTTAACGCGCTGTACGCGGGATATTCTCCGTCAAGTGTAAGGATTGAATCGTACTACTCATTACAAGTGACTCTACTTTGTCTGTACACGCTGCGACGGGAGAATTCCCCGAGTTGCTTTTCAGCCTCCCATATATACTCGATCCGCCGCGGCTTTTGCTCCCTTCTCCGTGCCTGGCCGCCAATCGCTCGACTGGTTCCCCCTTCTCAGGTAGCTCCGCCTTGGCCCACATATGTTCTGGGCGGATCTCTTGCCCGTATGCTACCGCTTGCTTCCGCGTTCCAGGACTCTCGTCAGGTGGTTACAATTATCGCATACCTCGCGCGCAAACAACTTCTTTTGGCATTCCATCGCCATTGTTCGCCCTGATGCCTCGCTTCACCTTCTATACGTTTCTTTTGCTATTCGCTTCGAGCTTTCTCGAATATTCTTCTCGACCGTAACCGAAGGTGATTCGCGGCATTTACATGAATTATTTCTACGTACGCTCGCCAGTAACGCGCTCCGCACACATGGGTCCGCTATGTACTGCAGCCGACGGCTGCAGTCGCGACCGTATCCCCCCGACAAAAGCGAAGCCCACGGTCATGCAGGACATTGTGCTCACCAAGGGGCGCAAGGGCGCCAAGGCAGCGAGACCGGCGAAACTGACGGCGCAGGACCTGCGTGGCATGGTGCCCAAGATGGTGTTGGCAGCCATCGGCGACGTCACCGGGGACCCGGCGAAACCGCCGAAGGAGGCACAGTAAGCACGAGCGCGTGCGAATGTAAATAGTTAGGATTAAGACTAGGATAATGCGTTGAAAATAAATGATAGGTTAAAATTCAGTTTCCCCGACCGTAATATCGGAAAATTAATTTGTTTATTCGGGCGGAACGAATGCCATTACCGAGGTTAATTTCTTTTGGCGCTGGTTCAGTAACAGCGAGTTACAAGTCATACACGCTATGTCAAAGAATAATAGAGCTTTTGTTTTTTTTTTGTTCGAAAAGTTTATGTTCGAATTTTGATTTGATTCGTTTCACGGGAAGTAACGACCCGACAAATAAGATTCATTTACGTCGTTTGATTTGTGCTCGAGTAGTCGAGACCGTTGATTATACCCCGAGGGGGACTAAGTTTGATTTAATTTGGTCAAAACGGACAGGGTCCGGACCACCCGATAGATTCAAAAAGACTAAAACGGTAATGTTAACTGATCGAGAACAAATAGACAACGGAACATCCACGCTTTGGCATAATTGCCAAACCACTAACAAAAGTGAGCGGTGTAAACCGGTCACAAGCCCGCGTTCGAGAGAAGCGCGCGCGCGTACTAAAGGCGGGCCGACAACGCGAAGCGACCGAAAAGACACATGGTAGGCCGAAGTACCATACGGGAGGCGAGTATCGATAACCACCCGCGAAATGATAAATAAAGAAGGTAGCCGGGTGAGATAGTAGCAATAGTTGCGCTCGGAATGCGTCCGAACCCGAGAGTCAGTGACCACGGGGTTGTGGTCAGCGTCGGACAATGTCCACCCAGGGGAGCGACAAGTTAGGGATGCGAACGTATTAGGGCCGCAGAGAAAAGCATAAAATGATACTCGGTTGGCGAACCGGAAGTAGCTAAATACGAGTTCGCGATACCACGATAGCATGGTCAGGGTGCCCGACCACCCAGCCACCCGAGAGGGTGATAACTCCACGCGGGAGGTTGAGAGTCATCCGGGGAACGAGGTCCAGGGGTGCTCAACCGGAGTAAGTTCGCGGATTCCCGAAATCACGAACCACGGGAGACATGGTCCGGGAGAGTCACCGGGTATATGGCGGAGAAGGGCGACGAATGTACCGGGTGAAACAAAAGCCGCGAATAATGATATAGCGGGTAACTCGAGGACCATCCAACGGGTGTACCGCGTAAAAAGCAAGAAATGGTACGCGTGCTCGGGAAACCGACGGGACGGCAAGAACCGCGAATGCACGAAAAGACATTGGCGGAGGCCACAAGGGAATTAAGTAACAAACCACGAACCGCGACCGTGTAGTTCCTGAGAACGGGTTACCATGGTCAGAGAAAACCATGAAGGCGGGGGTCGAATTCGGGACAGCTAGGCCAACGAAACGGGGAGATGATAAAACAAACAAAGGACGAAACCCCAGCGCGTAGGGTTACCGCATTTAATAGTTTGCCGTACCATAAGAGACGCCAAAGACCCATGTCGGCGGAGCGTGTGATTAATGAGCGAGCGTGCCGAAATGTAAGCGACTCATGTAAATGCCAAGGATCACCTTCCGATACGACGAATGTCGGGACGTGAGAATATGCGAGATAGTGAACAAAGGGAGCGTACGGCAGGTGAAACTCGGCATATGGTCGAACAATAGCGATAAATCGCCTGAAGAAATTGTTTGCGCGCGAGGAATGCGAAAATGAGGACCATATGGCGAAGAGTATGGAACGCGGAAGTAACGACGGCAAAACCGGGGCGACGGATCCGCCCCTAGCAATCGGACCAGGGCGGGGCCAACTGGAAAAGGGGAAACCAGCCCGGAGATTGGTGGTCCACCTCGGAGAAGGGAGAAAAGCACCGGGATCACCGGGTATATATTGGGGCGCGGAGAACGAATCGAGGATTCCGCGCTAGAGCTTCAACGAGTATAGTCGACTCGGTCTTGTAAAACCTTGCGATCCAGAACTTAGACTCTGCGTAACATATCCCGCGGTAGACGCGTTAAATCTTAAGCATTGTACAACCTGAAACAGAATAAAGTAGATTATATTTTATTATCTGAAAACACAGTACATTAATTAAATTCATTCGAATACGGTTTACCTACCTAAAAGACATACTTACACGATCCTAATACTTACCTGTGGGCGATCCAAATCCGTGTGGGGAGATCCTAAGCCAGCCCAGCATCGATCCAGAGACACAGCCAGCGGTGCACAGCGGCAGTCCAGAAGAGATCCGAATTGCTTGGTCCAGTGGCGATCCGAGATCCAGCGGCGACGAGGCGACCTGAAACAGAAAAGGTAGAGGAATTAGCGTGGCGTCGAAGGGTTGGGGAAAAGTCCGTGTAACCATAAAAGATCCTTTCTCGTTTTGAGGGTTAAAATCGAGTGGCGACCGTGTCGGTGACACCGAAAGATAGTTAAGGGGGGAAGATACCTCCTCCGTACGGTTACATGTACCATATGGTACCCCTATTTCTAAACTGCGTTACACTATCGCCATGGAGTTTCGCTTTTTATCCATACGCTTTATTCCTTACTATTGGGCACTCCGGGTACCCGGCGCAGTGGTTCTCAACCGTGCTCGTGGACCGTGATTTCGTACGATACAAGCCTGGTCCGCTAATCATGGGTCGTACTTAGTTTGTTTTGGCCTCGCGACTATCTCCGTATCTTTGGTTCGCCGCTCCGACCGTCGGGTGGCCGGATCCGCTGACCACTCTGCGTGGTCCGCCCATCTTGGGATCCAGTCGTTCGCGTCACCCGTTATCGCCGGTTCTGCTTTGTCCTCGATCCTCGAGACGCGTTTGCCTCGCTCGCTTGTTATTATAACGGGTGGTTCGCTCGTACACTTTACCATGCATCATGGTATCGCGTTCTCGGTTGTTTTACGCTTGGCCCGTCGGTCGTTGGTTCCATTTGTTCGACATTGACCCCGGCAACACATGTTGCCCCTAGGTTTGTCCGCCCGGTCCCCGGTTGGCTGGATCGCCTATCCATACCGCGTGGTACCGGCATCCCAGCATTAGGGTGTCTGGGTCGCACTTTATTAATAGATCTATCTTTATTCGCGTTCCCCGAACGATATTGGGTTGCCCGTGCGTGACTCTACCCGCTCATTTACTTAACCTTGCTACCATGTCGCATGGCCCCGGGTTTTCGGGTTCTACTCTACCGATGCGCCTGTTATCGGTCTTATTCGTTAATCCGCGTTGCCCGCATCGGTTTACCCTTAATTGTTCGCTACTCGCGCTGTTGGTCATCTAGATCCCCTTACCATGACCCCTGGTAACCGGTTCTCGTGATTTACTTATTCGCCGTCCCGTTTTATGGCGGCATTGTCTTACCCGCGGTGGCTCTACTTTATCCCGGCCGATAACTCATCGATCGGTTTGCCAGTTTGCTTTATTCGCTTACCATGTGTCATGGTAACCCTATGTTCACGACGTTTAATCTTACGCTTGAGTTCGTGGGTGATTTTTACGACGCTCGGTCACCCTTCTTTTACCTTCCCGTCGCGCGCCTATTTCTTCGCACCGTTACGGTTTTCCGTTGCCCATGTCACCCGTTGTGGGCGCGCCTTTATTTTCTTTCTGAATCTCGGATACCCCTTAGGGGTTTTAAAACAAATGAATCTTAAGTTTTCTCGCGGAGAAAGAAAGCAAATACTGCCCGCAGGTCTTAGAACAAAATTAATATCGCGTTTTTGAATAAATCAAAATAACTGTGCATTTGTGCTTCTGGCACTTAATCACTAAAGAAAACGAACCAAAATCAAACTTAGGTAAACTTAACGGAAAATACACTACCGATCTGCGAAAAGAAAGCAAACTTTTTATTCGCGCTACGGGCACTTAATCTTAAACGAAAACCAAAATAATGTTTAACGTCTTTCGACTCTTGCACAATTTACAACGGGACGTTAATACTTCTGCATGTAAACTATAACCTATAATTAAAGGAACTGTGGTAACTATTTTCTAATTTTTACGCACGTTTTATTATTTATATCCTAACTTAATCCTATCGCTAGCTTATTCTAATGCTTGTCCATTTTATATACACGCTTCTTATTTTCCGGTCTGCATCAGCACCAAATCACCGAGCGCCGCTCGCACGCGCGATGGTAGGCGCACCTCTGTCAGTTTTGCTTTTCCGGCGTCCGCCTCCGTCCTTGCACCCTCCGATCTCCTTACCGGCGGGATGGTTGGCTCCTTCAGTATTTGGTGCCCCACGATCGCCGGCTTTTGCTTCCGTGTTGCAGCCGTCTCGACGGGCGCAGCCGTCGGCTGCAACGTTAACTCTGCTTTCACCCACTTGAAAGCAGCTTCGCAATCCTTCGTCCATTCAAATGTCTCTTTTTTTGCACACTCGTAAAGTGGTTTTAACTCTCGCGCCCTATCCGGTCAAAATCGCCCATAGTAGGTAATTAAACCGATAAATGAGTCTAATTGTTTCTTATCCGCTGGAGTGGGTGCGTTAATCATGGCTTTTACCTTTGTGGCTGACTTATGCAGACCGTCTTTATCTATAACGAATCCTAGTATATCTAACCGATCTTTGAAAAACTCACATTTCTTGAAGGAGACTTTAAAACCACTTTCCTCGAGACGTGTGAATACCATGTTAAGAGCTCGCAAATGCTCTTCATCGTTTGCACCTGTGATATAAATATTATCGAGGTACGCTATCACGCCGTCGATACCTGCGAGACATTGTTCCATTTTGTTTTGAAAATCGCCCGGACCCGATGCTATCCCCTCGGTCATTTTCGTATACTTATATAGACCCTTATGTGTAATTATCGTTAAATAATCTTGGCTTGACTCGTCTACGGGGATTTGCATATAAGCGTGTTCTAAATCTATCTGAGAAAATTTATTTCCTTTTCTAAGTGTCATAAAAATTTCATCGATCAAAGGTAATGGATGACGATGCATTACTAAGCATGGATTTACGGTAAGTTTGAAGTTACCGCAAATCCTTACTGTTCTGTTTGCCTTTATTACAGGCACAATGGGAGTGGCCCAGTCACTCGCATCGACCTTTTTTAGATGACCCAGTGACTCTAATCTTTTTAATTTCGGCCTCTACTTTTTCAGTTAACGCGAATGGCAAGTGTCTAGCCTTGAGAGCTCTAGGTTCTGAATCTTTTCGTACTACTAATTTTAGAACACCCTTATTATACAATCCGGGACCTGGACCAAAAAGCTTAGGGAATTTACTTGGAAATTCTCGTGCGATACAATTCAAATCAATCTTATTACAATTCAACGTCTCGTTTACAGCTGCTTTCCATGTTAAGGGCCATAGGGAAAAGGCTTGTAGCCACTGTCTGCCAATTAGCGTTGGTCCCGCTCCCTTCATAATTACCATTTTTAACTGTTGAATCTCCGTCTTACCGATTTTAACTTTTAAATTCGTTGCGATTCCTACATGTTTCAAGGAAATTTTTCCGTAAGCTTTTAAGTTTGTGTCCATTGTTTCAATTCGAATACCCGGAAAATACTTATTTTGAACTTCTTCCGAAATTATCGTCGCGTACGTTCCCGTATCAACTTCCATATTTATCGCAACATCGTTTACAAATACGTTTACATACATAGGTTCTGCTCGAATACCGTCGTATACACTGTTTACGTTTCCGACCCTTGAAATGTTGTCATCTTCTTCCGCGAAGTAGAAATCATGCGCCGTTTCCTCCTCTTGGTGACCTTCCGTTACGGGCTGCACATGTTGGACTTCCGTCTTCTTCACTCTACACATCGCTTCAAGATGTCCTTTCTTCTTGCAGCCGCGGCAGGTCTGGTATCGGTGGAAACAATCTCGTGCCATGTGATTCGCGCCACCACAGCAGTAGCAACTGGGTGCTTGGCGATTCGTGCTCTGACTAGACGAGGATGATGACTTCGATGCGTTACTGTTGTTGTCGGTTTTGCCTCGTCCTCCGCGATTGTTCGACCGACCTCTCCTCCCTTGTTGCTGCCGTTGCTGCCTAGACTTCTGCGTCCAGTTTACCAAGCTCGTATTTGCCGCCGCTTCCGTGCTCGTTTTTTCCGTTACCGTTGCATCTTTTTCGGCTGCTTCCATGGCTAGTGCAATTTTATAGGCATCCTCGTATTTTAAATCAGTTTCGCTCAATAGTTTCTTCTTCGTTGTATGGTCCCTTAGCCCACATACAAGTCGATCTCGTATTGCTACGTTTGCGTCCGTGAAATTGCAGTTCAATGATAAATGCTTCAAACGTGCAACAAAGTCCGCCACCGATTCCGTCGCTGCTTGCTGCGCTTGGTTAAACTTATACCTTTCCATCGTTTCTGACGGCTTTGGATTTAAATGGTCTTTGATAAGCTTAACTAATTGATCGTATGTTTTTGCGCCAGGCTTATCCGGTGCACATAAATCTCTTGCCAACTTGTATGTTTCGGGATTTATTTTCGTTAACAATATGGGGACCTTCTTTTCATTCTTCACGTCGTTTGCAAGGAAATATAATTCCAATCTCTCTGTATAAATCTCCCAATCGTCTTTGCCTAGAATGAATTCTAACTTCGAAGAACTGGAACTGTGTTCAGCCATTGTGTGTACTGTTTTTGTCTCGTTATTTCTCTCCTCTTGGTTTACCCGCTGGATATGTTTCCTTAGAATATTTCGCAGCGCGTCGATGCCACTATTTGCGTCGAATTCCAATCCTAAGCGCGTTAGGCAGCCGATTAATTGTTGCTTATTAATCGTCTGGATCCACGCGGTTCCCGTATAGTCAATGTCCACGGGTTCGTTAGTCGACATTCGAGTACCAAATAGTTATAAATGTACCGGGCACTTTCCGCTATACACTGTTTCGTTACTGCTCCGTTCGAATACACGCGTCTTTCGAATACCGTATCATTACGCGTTCACTTTACTTGCGCGCTTCCCTTTATCGCACACGAGTACACTTCTGCCTTGGGTTCAATAATACCTCGTCGCCAAATTGTCATGTTCGGGGTGAGATAGCAATGAAGTGTCGTCAGATCAAAAGCGTTTAATTATGTCTCAGTACATGCGTGTGATGTGTATAACGCACAACGCTCGGAGCACACGTATATCTCGGAGCTCGTCGGAAGACTGGCCCGGGGAACTGCCGATCGCGCCGGCACGCAGGGCAATGTAGCTCTCATCACGACACACGCACGTGAACATGATGGCGTGTGTACTCACGCAAATACATTACATAAACTTTGTATTTAAATATCTTGTATTCCCTTGTTAAATTTAAATTTTTTAATCTTATAAAATTGTTATACATTCTTTTTGTAATTGACACAATATAAAGATTTTTCAAAGTAGTGCAACAATTGTTTTTTGAGGCAATATAGGCACTGATAAAAAAAATTGTTAATCCCAAGAAGTATTTAGTCCAATACGTTCAACTAAACATTTTAGTTAGTTAACTAAATATTGTTTCAACAATTTATTTCGTTTCTTTAATCAAGAATTAATTAATTCAACTAATGTTTAGTTAACTAACTAAAATGTTTAGTTGAACGTATCGGACTAAATATTTCTTGGGATTGACAAATTTTTTTTCTCAGTGTGTTCTTTTTATAATTGGCGCTGTAATATAAAGAGATATCATTTCTTTTTTGTAATTGTAATAGATCACTTGAAGTGCGACTCATCTTTGATGAGGTAACGTAATTTTGTGAGATGTGTATCACTTGAGTTATAATTTTTTGGAAATAAAGATACTACTGCTTAGGTTTTTTCGAGATTTTTCGAGATACAAAGATTACGTCTACCACTTGTTACTTAGGTTTTTTCGATATAATATTACCACTTTGTTTTTTGTTTCGAGGGAAAGATACTATTTTTTTTTAGGTAAAGATACTAACTACTGCTTAGGTTTTTTCGAGATTTTTCGAGATACAAAAATTACGTCCACCACTTGTTACTTAGGTTTTTTTGATTTGAAATACAAAGATTACGTCTACCACTTGTTACTTAGGTTTTTTCGAGGTATAATATTACCACTGTTTTTTTTTTCGAGGTAAAGATACTACCCACCCACTTTTGGGTTTTTTCGAGGTACAAAGATATTACGTACCATTTGGGTTTTATTAATATTTTTGAATTTAAAATTAATGATACTACCATTTTTTTTTTTTGAGGTAACATTTCGAATACATGAATAACGGAAGAGTAAAATTCCATAAAGTTCAACAGTCTAGACACATTTTGTCAATACTTCCGACGATAAAAAATAATTTATAATTACAAAATTGAGTTGATACCGTATGTATTATTCTGGCGCAATGTTTTGTTGAAACTCATTTTCGCATTTATTGTTTTCATTTATTTATTTTTAAGATCACACTGCGTTTTATTTTTTCCTATAGCAATTTACTCTTTACACATGTGCAACTACTCTTCACTTTTTACTCATGTACAACTACATGTAAACATATGTTGAGATGCAGTAAATAGCTATGAGACAAAATAATACGCAGCGTGATTTTGTCGTTTTATTTTGTCCGAATCGATTTTTTTTCCCGTAACGTTTCTCTCGGAACTGTTTGTTTACAGAACTCTACAATTATTAAAAATAGAGCCTCGAAATAAATTCGAAAATGAGTTTCAACAAAACATTGCACCAGATTAATACATACGGGATCAGATACATTTTATAATTATAAATTATTTTTTACTGTTCTTCCGAAAACGTCCGTACTCCGATTTATATGAAACTTTGTGAATAGGTTCTTTTTAGATAAAAGTCATATACTAAAAGGATTTTTTGCGACTTCAAAGTTTAGCAACTTTCTTAACATTCTTGCTGCCTCCGCGCATACATTTTCCACGCGAAACGAGGTTCACTCCCGCCCCTCCCCTGCTTTCGAAGGAGGTGCGGCAGCCCCTCCCCCGTCTACGTGTGCAGTGTTTCTTTCTTTCTTTATCTCTCTCTCTCTCTCTCTCTCTCTCTCTCTCTCTCTCTTGAGGGAGAGAGAGAGAGGGGGAGGGAGAGAGAGAGAGAGCTCCAGGAACGCGCTCCAGGATAAGATCCTCTCAAGCGCAGAGAAAAAAGAAATACAGATAACAAAAATACAGATAACAAAAATATAGAACTATAAATACACCACAAGGTAATTTTGAGTCGAAGAAGTTAACGCCGCTATGTATTATGCAGTATACACGTGTAATGTGTCAGTGCCTGTGTACGCGCGTGTGTGAGTGTGTGCACGTATGGACTCATGATTTTGCTTTTAACAGATAGTCATATAGCGCTCCCTTAAAAGCACCCAGCATCTCAGAATTACGTATATTACACGGAAGACTATTCCAAAGTTTGGCCGAGTGATATCTAAATGACCTTTTATAAAATTCAGTTCGACATAAAGGTAAAGTTAAGGTGTCGCTTTGTGCCCTGGTATCTCGCTGAGTCCTGTCACATCTAAACTCAAATCTGCTATATAAGACGCTAGGGACCCCAGAGCGCAGAAGAGTAAACGTCAGATTGCCAATAAAATAATCTCGTCGTGAACTCAATTTTAGCCACCCAAGCTTGTCGAAATACGGGGTGATATGCTCGTCCCACCTCGCCTGGTATATAAAGCGGACGCAGGCGTTGAAAGCACGTTGTAGCCTCAAGTTTTGCTCACCCGAAATATCCGTGAGGGTAGAGCAGCAATAATCAAAGAAAGGCACTATTAAAGCAGATACTAATCGCACTCGCAGTGGAAACGGCAGTAAGTTCTTGCACAGTTTAATTTGGTGTAATGAGGCATTAACTCTTGAGATCGTCTTGGACACTTGTTTCTCCCATGAGAGTGTGCTGACAATTGTAAGACCAAGGCAGACCACAGAATCACTGTACGGTATCACAGTGTCGCTGACAAGGATGTTAGGCAGTTCACCACTGCAGACCGTGTTAACATACCACGCCGTTCCCATAATCATCGCTGTGGTCTTCTTAGGATTCAGAGCCAATTTATTCTTGGTGGCCCATTCTACAATCCTCGAAATATCCTGATTAATCTGCTGAATAGCTGTCCTCAAGTGCCTAGGTTCAACATGCAAGTATATAAGAAGATCATCAGCGTAAAAGTTATAAGAACAAAACCTCAAGACCGATTTAAAATCCAGTAAATACAGGATGAACAAGAGAGGCCCCAATACCGATCCCTGAGGAACACCGGCAAATATTGTTTTCGCCGATTATTTGTCCCGCGAGACCGGATCGCGGACCGCCTGCTTCCTGCCGTCGAAGTATGCACAAATCCAACGAAGAGCGGAGCAGGAGAAGCCCACATTCCTTAGTTTGTCAATCAAAATCTTATGACAAACATTGTCAAAAGCCTTGGTAAAATCGAAAAATACAGCTATGGTAACCAATCTTGAATCCGCTGCCTGTCTCACATCATCCAGGAATCTTATTAAAGCTGTTTGCGTTGAGTGACCTTTTCTGTAAGCCGATTGGTACTGGTCGAGGGTGTCGGATGATACAAGATACTCCTTGATCTGGTCAGCCACAATTCTCTCCATAATTTTAGAAATGGCACACAGGATTGAAATCGGTCTATAATCCCGCAGTTCTGCAGGACATTTTACCTTCGGGATTGGACTAACCAACGCCATCTTCCACAAGTCGGGATATACTCCCTTCTCCAGACAAAAGTTGAAAATGTGCACCATCACTACGAGAATGCATGGTAACCCAATCTCGATAAGTTTCGGCGATAGACCATCCTTACCTACTGCCTCCGATTTATTATCCTTCAGAGCCTTAAGCACATGAATGGGCTCGATATGCTTCCAGTAAAATTTCTTATCGCTGTACTCGCCCTCACCTAGATAGTAGCCGTTCCCAACATCTTCAACTCTGTTTATGGACGGTGAAGAGCCTGAGAAATATTCATTTAACTCTTCAATAGAAAAGAGCAGTTGTTTGTCAGTAGTTCTAGCTTTGACCAGGCCAAGATATTTAAGCCTTTTCCATATCGAACTCGAATCCGCCAGATCATCAAAAGCAGACAGGTAATACTTGCTCTTAGCATCTCGTATCAGACCCTGCGTTTGATTTCTCAGAACTCTAAACTCGTCATAGTTCGCGTCTGTTCTATTCCTTCTCCACCTTCTTCTCGCCCTGTCCCTCTCCCTCATCCGATCTCTAATGTCACTTGTGAGCCAGGGTGCCGGTAGATGCTTCGGACTAATCCTCCGTATAGGAGCATGCCTGTTGAAACATTCAAGCAGATACTCATTCAGGATCCGGACCTTCTCATTGACATCATCCACATCAAATAAGGCACTCCAATCACAGGTACCAAGCTCCTCGAGGAAACGCTCAGAATCAAAAGAACGGAAGTCCCTAACTTCAACGCTCCGCCTCTGGAAACGACTAATTCTTAGACCATATTCAATATACACCAAGTCGTGAGCCGAAAGGAAGTTAACATCCTGTTGACCGTAAGAGATTAGTTTACTCGCATCATCTATAATACATAAGTCCAGCCACGTAGAAGATACGCGCGTGTGGTAAGTGGGCTCATATGGCACCAAGGAGAAATGCATAGTGTCAACAAAGGACCTGATAGATTCAGAATCGTAAGACCGAGAATTTAGGTCAGCATTAAAGTCTCCAAGAACGATCGCATGATTATAAAGAGCAGACAAATCAGAAACGATGTTGAAAACCTCAGATAGATAGCCGCAGTGTGGAGGCCGATACACGACCACCAGAAGGAACTTGGAACTCCAGTCCGTCGATATTTCAGCCACCAAGTATTCCGGTTTACGACAGTATACATCCTCCGAGTGCCTCAGCGTCCTAGCTCTCAATTGGTCACACAGATAGAAGGCAACGCCGCCACCCGCCTTGCCTGTACGATCCTGCCTCACGATTTGGTATCCGCGTAGAGACACCATATGGTCCGGAATGGATGGTCTTAACCAGGTCTCAGACATACAGATGATATGGTAACCCGAACCTTCAAAAAAAGATCTAAATTCATCAAGGTGGGCTAATAGCGACTGACAATTCACGTGACAAATACGTAAACAATCCATTGAGTTAGCCATAATTAATACTATTAATTCTGTCCGCTAACCGCCTGCGTAAAATAGGACAGCATTTGCTGTCCAGAGCCGAATGTGATGGATCCTCATGAGTCATCCACCTCTTGCAGTTACCACATAACGGCGCTGCATTCCTCTTCGTGCAATCCTTCGTTTCATGCGCTCCAGCGCAGTAACCACAGAGCGATACAAATTTACAGCTTTTCGCAAAGTGCCCAAAAGCAAGACATTTAAAGCATTGCAGTACTCTCACATGATCCGACACCCTACATGCATGATAGCTCACGAAAACATGCTTCTCCTTGAGCAGCAATGCACGGATATTTGGCGATACCTCGACCACGCAACTCGTGGTGGCTCGATTCTCTTTTGCCGGATAAATATAGACTATCTTGACCTGCGATGTATCTGCTTGTGGCATGTCCTTCAAGTTTAATGCGACAATCTCCGATTTTAGATCATCCCTCGATAAGCTACAGGGAACACCCTGCACCAGTAGCCTTGGGTTGATCTTGCTTTCCTGCTCCAGTTTTAGTCCGGCTTTTTCTAAGACCCTTGAATTTTTCATCTTCTCTAGGTTCACTGTGTGCGCTTCAATCCTGACACCATTGTTTCTCACTGTGGAAATTCTTTTTACCCTGAGATTAAAATCCGACGGTTTCAGAATTTTCTGGACAGCGTTTTTTGTATCGCGAGCAGATGTAAGCTTAACATTTTTCTCTTCTGGCGTTATAATTAAATTTGTGGTGTTCGCAACCTCCAACGTCGGACCGCGAGCCACGCGTTATAAATAAAGATACACTATCTCTCTCTCTCTCTCTCTCTCTCTCTCTCTCTCTCTCTCTCTCTCTCTCTCTCTCTCTCTCTCTCTCTCTCTCTCTCTCACTGCTAATTCTGTGTATATTATTATACTATGTGATAGATTATATAAATTGATATCTCGAAAACTATATGCATCGTAATTTACAACGTTTCTGAGTTTCTGAAGTTTCGCCAATGATATTTATGTTATGACTTTGACGGGTATGACTTTGATTGTTTACATTACTTGAGAGCTGTTTTGGTTTGTTTCGCGTGGAAAATGTATGCGCGGAGGCAGCTAGTTAAAAATGTGAAAAAAATTGCTAAACTTTGGAGTCGCAAGAAATCTTTTTGGTATATCTTTTATCTGAAAGGAACCTATTTACGAAGTTTCATCTAAATCGGAGCACGGACGTTTTCGGAAGTTTCGCCTTACTTTCTATCGTAAGAAGTATTGACAGAATGTGTCTCGACTGTTGAACTTTACGGAATTTTACTCACGCGTTATCATGTATTCGAAATACGATAAGATGCTATCAGATGTTATTGGAAGTTAGCATCTCATTTCTTTTAAATAGTACATTTATAGGAACTATTGTTAAAATTTTTCAGGGACTGTGGAACTACGGATGCAAATTGCAATTTATTTGTGAGATGCTAACATTTGAGAGATACTAGCTTCACACACGTACGTTAGCTTTCGTTATTATGAAATAGTATAAAGGATTTGTTGTAATGTAATGATTATGACAATAAATAAAACATATTTTTTTGTACCGCCGAGCATTAAATTAATTTACATGAAAGCCACAGAGCTTTGGATTTACACGAAAGCTTACAGAGGCTAACTAACCTCTTATAAAGAGACGGAGAGTGAGTTGAGGTAAGGTTAAATATTATGTGACGTTTGTGCAACCAGGCCTAACTATTTAATATTCATAAACTGCTGTTATACGTACATATGAAACATAAAAGCGTCATTACAACAATTCCTCGTACGTATCATACATGGTTACGTAACAGGTGGCCCAAAGACATTTGATCCGCGACGTTTGATCCCCGATATTTGATCCGGAGACGAAAAAACCAGAGGACACATGATCCGCACGACAATTTGTCCGCACCAATTACATCCGCGACAAAGCGCCCGTGAATTTCAGATTTCAGCGTGGAGGGTGTGTGCGTAAAAGAACCGTGTGTTAATATAATATTTAATTATTGATCAATATATATTTGTGATAGCTTTTACACATCGAGGCAGCCGTAGAACAGTAATAATAAATATATATTTGTTTCCAATAACATTTTTTAGAAATCGAGGTAACAATAAATAATAAATAAATAAATTAGTAAATAAATAAATAAATCGATACCATCAACGCCGAATTGTTACACGGACAATACAGACGCTACATGTTTCAAATATTTCATTTTTGTAGTCTGATCATATTTGGTCACAATATTTTTGATTCGCTCATCTTTATCTGCATACCTTTTTCGTTGTTTGGCAACAACATTAACGCCAGTATTGATTTGAGCAATCGTTGTTTCCGTAATAACTTGCTCACCCTTAATCGCATCCATAAAGCTACTGAATATTGCATGGACTACGCGAACTTTGTTATTAAATGAGCTGTGCCAACCCTCAACGCCATTATTCGAACGCATGACACCATCGATAGTTGCTTGATAACAATTCCAAAGACCTAGGTCGAACATCGGCTTCTTGCGTTTGTTGCCAGTACGACGTCGTTCACCAACCCAGGTTCGCTCGAAGTATCGAATTAAATCGTTTAGTGCATCTTCATTATCCTCAAAAAACGGGGATACAATAAGCTCCTCATACGCCTCAAGTACATCATGCACAGGTACAAATGCTAAGGCCATAAGCATTTTAATGTTTAGACAAAAGCTCAAATCGGAATTATAATTGTGCTGCAGACCACAAAATTGCACGTGCCGCCAAATACACTGACTAAAGTGGAAAAGGCAACCAGAAATAACACAGTCGGGAAATTTGCTCCTGAAGGCAGCAATAAACGCACGCTCATAATCCACCATTACTCTTTTTGGCTTTAAATTTGGTTGCTGGCGTTTAATAACGGACAACGCGGATGAATATAGTTTCTCGGACTTGTTGGGGGCCAGTATGTACACTAACGGCAACAATTTTTCACGATACAAACCGTGAATGGTGTACAATTGCTTAAAAATAAGAGGCACTGAGTTAAACGTTCCATCACAACACCACGACTCGCATTCTGCCAACAACTCCAGGTTTTTAGCGGTAGCATAAATAACAAAACGATCTGCGCCACCTTCGCTATCATACAACAAAAATAACTCGTCATCGTTAGTCATCCGGTACGTATCTGGTATGACCAAATCTTGAAGTGTCTTTGGGTTTACTATAACAGCTTCGTCATTCTTTCTGGCCCGTTGAACGATGCGTGTCAATGCTGTAATTGGTGGTAGCTGAACACGGACTGGCGATGACACTTTACTCAAAACCTTAGAAATCATTGCACTATTATTCTGGCAACCCTTGCTCGCTTTCTTTTTTAGCCTCTCTTTGACCTTCCTAGCTTCGACCTGAGCAACATCGGCAGCATGGTTGTGTACAGGAGGATCACCAACAATTTCACCTATATTCAACGCATGGATTAATTGTGAGGATGAAAAATATGGTTAACTGCTGACTGAAGATAATGCATGTTAATTACCAGTTCGTTTATCACTTGTAGTGTAAATTACAGCGCTACATGACCTCTTCCGGTACTCGGCACACCGCCAAGTAATATTATGCTTATTCACACTTTTTTTGTTGTATAAATATCCATTATGTAGTAACATTAAAGCACCTCGCTGTGATGTAATATATTTTAGCGGCATTTTATAAATTTCTGAGATATATTTCCAGCTGTGAAACGCACAATGCTCGTGCCGCTGCGGTTGGTACAGTACGACCAACGGTAGCCTCGTGCACGTACGTTCGAAATTAAGCCAGTGGCACACGGTTTTCCAGCAGGAAAACATGCTCCGTGTGCCACTGGCTTTACAAACAAACGTTCGGTATTACATGTAATGCCCTTGTGCACGTACGTTCGAAATTACCTGTAATGCCCCCTAGCAGGATCACTTGTCCCTCGAATCAATTGTCCTACTGATAATTTATCGTCGGATATTTCGTCGTTAGGCCAAATGTCGTACGGATCAATTGTCGCGGATCAAGTGTCGCGGATCATTTGTCGTCGGGCCACCGGTCGTGGCACCATCATACATACAAGAACTTACCTTTTGACCCATTTTGTATTCGTTGACAGTCTACGTCGAGAAGCGCTTAATTTCCAATGATTACCCATTTTACCAATGGATAATCAACACAATTTGTATCACACTTCACGATTCACTCACGATTCACTCACGATTCACTTCGCGATTCACTCACGAACACTCTTACGCGTCACAAATCCGTTACGCGCGCTCTGGAAAACGTATACCGCTCGACTGCGAAAAAGCTGAGCTTCGCCGATCGTAGCTGATCGTATCGCGCCGAAGTATTACGAGCTATCGGACTGCGATAGCATGCTCTTGTATCGCATATCACCTACCTAATTGATATTTGACATAATTGAAACTGAATACGTATATAATCGATTACGTTATTATTCTTGTAATTAAATATATACACTTTTTTTGAAATCATAATAATAGATATCTTGTACGTAATACGTCCTGCACGTCTTTATATGTTTCAGTATTTAGTGTACACTTATCTGGTGTGCTGATTTATCGAATTACTAACAAGAAAGAAAGAAAACTGAGAGCTTTATAATAGCTACGTCGCAATATTATTACTACATTATTAATAATGTAATTATTTCTATTTGAAAAGGGCGGCGGTGTGGTCTAGTGGTAGAGCGTCAGACTCGTAATCTGAGGAACCAGGTTCGAGTCCACTAGAGCCATGAATCATGGAAAAGTTTTTTTCCGAAAAACCGCGCCCCTCCGTGCAAGATGCGGAGAAAACTGGGCTCCGTCTTTCGGAAGAGACGTTAAACCGTTGGTCCAAAAGGAGGAAACAGTAAGGTAGTGGATGAATTGGAGGTTAGGGTTGGGTACGTCCCTTCAAAACGCCCTTTAAGGCCCCTTGGGGTATATAAAGTAAAATTCTTTATCCTTTTTATTCCTATTTGAAAAGTTACTTTTGAAAATTGATAGTCGGTTTATCATTAATTTCATTCTATCTCTTTTCTTTAGTATAAATGTTCATTACATTTTTATGAATTAATTCGTGTCGAGCATTTCGTTCAAAACGTTGTGTAAATGTTGAACGTTAGGAACGTATTTGAATACTACGTGATAAATCGTTATCAAAGGTGGAGTAAATTAATATAACGTAACGCAGTTGAAGCAAAGAATAATATTTACATAAATGCTGGATTGAAACTGAACTTTTTCATCATATACAAATACGAATAATTTTATGCACAAGTACATGTGGCAAAAATAATCAGATAAACATAAATGTCTTTACATATTCGTGTACATAATGTGTACATAATACAGAAAGTGAGAGATTTAAAATTAATTGACACTGATAATTATTTCTTATATTACATTACACATTTTCTACATGTTTCCTATAACATTCCGAAAAATAAATACAAGTATAAGGATGACCTATCCGGAGATAATTTATGTATATCAATTTTTCACAATAATAGAAAATATTGATACACGATGTACGCTGTAACCTATAATTACTTGATCTATCATTGAAGACTCAGAATACAAATAAGTTTCGGTTGAAAAAGTTATCCTTAGACTTGTCTTTATAAGAGTCCGTCGGTAGGCGCGAGGGAGGACGGACGTGTCTCCGCGTGCTCCGTATTAAGTGTTGTATAGTGTTCTTGAGTTTCGGCTTTTTTGTAAATACTTCGTTACATGGCGATGCGTGCTAAATTTCTGAAAGGAATCATATATAATTTGCAATATTTCTATATGTATTTCGGATTATTTCTATAACTTTAGGCTTTACACGGGATACGCCCATATACATATGTGCCTTATGGCACCTGCCTCGTGGCATTCTTAAAGTGGCAAATATATTAGCAATCCGTGCCGTATCGTCATGGATCGTACACTGAGAAGCCTTCCTTAATTACTGTGAATCACGTTATATGGGTATCATTATATATATGCGAGGCTTTTTAAGCTAATCTCTTAATTAAGCATATCTCGCCACGACCGCACGAATAATGACCGTCTTGCCTACTGAAGGGAGATGTTTTGGCCATATAAATCCATATTTGAGACCTACCTGGAAATTATTCTTAAATGAGAGAGGCTAAAATATTGGTATCATATCGGTGAATTTTTCAGCTTTCTGTTTCTTGAGTGCCGTTACGTGCTCGGTCTGTTGTTGTATGTCGTTCAGGATAATTTTCTGATGGCCGCCACGTATGTGCAAATGACGGACCAGTATCAGTGTTAGTGTTACGAGAGGCCTTTGTCCTCATGAATATGGCCAAGATTTCTTGCCGTGGGCTGAGATACTTGCGGGACAAATGATGCATTATGATACGCGTCGTGATAGTCGTTTCGTTCGCGCCCGTCCTCCGGACTCAGTGCCTATCGACTCTTGCATGCTCTCCGCCTGGAGCAGGACTCTCTTGCGCTTAAATCGAGAAGGAAATTATATGTACTTAGCATAATTTACGTATTTTTACGCTTATATTATATCTGCGCAAGAACGGCGTTTTAGACACAACCTATTATGTGATTATGCGTTGGTGATATCGACTCTGAATAGTGACAGGCGAACTTAATTTTTTGCTCCTCTTTTTTGGAACGGTTTATATATATTTTTCGCGTAGAAATAGGGGCTCGTCGCTTAATTAGAATAAACCATATACGCGGTTTTTCTAGTTTAAATAACAAGTAGGGAACTGCGTGCTTATATCACACGCTCTCAGCATCGGATTAAACCTGATTTAATGTGATCTTCTCGTGCTTTATGTAGTTGGCTTGTCTTGGTGTGCTGCACGTTTATCTAAGTGACGGTGTTTATTGCAAATGAATAAAGAACCTATATATTATATAAACTTTATCTGATGTTAAGAATTTATTGAAATCCTGGATACTGATATGTGCAGGGTATTTGCAATGGACTTTGTTTCCTCTGTATGTTTTGTCCTGGTGAATATGCGGCGAGGTTCAGCCTGCGGGCTCACTCTTGCTAAATTACTGGACTGGAAGAAGAAATAATAAATAGAGCTACATGCGCTACGGCACGAACCTCCCTGTGTTTATTTATTGTTACACACATTATTATTATCATATTTTACACAACTTCGATGCACTCCTACTAAATCCTGAAACTTACACGATAAGTGTTTGAATAAATAATAACAATACCGCTTAACCATCGCTGCGTTTAGGTTATTTCGACGCGTGCGAGCGAACTTTGATGAACCACGATCGAAAATCATAAGATGGGCAACTTATTGACGTAGAACTACGTCTTTCTCGGGGGGTATGGGGAAATTTGGGGGGCACGACTGCAACGTTTTCTTGCAACGTTTTCTTGCAACGTTTTCATGCAACGTTTTCTTGCAACGTTTTCATGCAACGTTTTGACGTAGAACTACGTCTTTCTCGGGGGGTATGGGGAAATTTAGGGGGCACGATTGCAACGTTTTCTTGCAACGTTTTCATGCAACGTTTTCTTGCAACGTTTTCATGCAACGTTTTCTTTTTCTCGAAAAGTATTAAAGAAAAATATACTTTATTATATAGTTTTTAAAAGCTCTCGATGTAAGCTAAATGTTTTCGGGGTTAATTTTTCGATATGGGTTTTTTCAAATTTGGGGGGCACGACTGCAACGTTTTCTTGCAACGTTTTCTTGCAACGTTTTCATGCAACGTTTTCTTTTTCTCGAAAAGTATTAAAGAAAAATATACTTTATTATATAGTTTTTGAAAGCTCTCGATGTAAGCTAAATGTTTTCGGGGTTAATTTTTCGATATGGGTTTTTTCTCGAAAAGTATTAAAGGAAAATATACTTTATTATATAGTTTTTGGAAGCTCTCGATGTAAGCTAAATGTTTTCGCAATTTAATAAATAAATAAATGAATGAATAAATGGATGAATGGATTTAATGAATACATAAATTAATGAATGAATGGATGAATGAATGAATGGATGAATGGGTGAATGGATGAATGGGTGAATGGATGAATGGGTGAATGGATGAATGGGTGAATGGATGAATGGGTGAATGGATGAATGGGTGAATGGATGAATGGGTGAATGGATAAATGGATTTAATAAATAAATGAATGAATGGATGAGTGGATGAATGGATGAATGGATGAATGGATGAATGGATGAATGGATGAAAGGATGAATGGATTTAATAAATAAATAAATGAATGAATGAATGGATGAATGGATGAATGAGTGATTGAATGAATGGGTGAATGGATAAATAGATTTATTTGAAAGCTCTCGATGTAAGCTAAATGTTTTCGCAATTTAATAAATAAATAAATGAATGAATGAATGAATGGATTTAATAAATAAATAAATGAATAAATGAATGGATGAATAGATAAATGGATGAATGGATAAATGGATGAATGGGTGAATGGATGAATGGATTTAATAAATAAATAAATGAATAAATGAATGAATGGATGAATGGATGAATGGGTGAATGGATTTAATAAATAAATAAATGAATGAATGAATGAATGGATGAATGGATGAATGGATGAATGGGTGAATGGATTTAATAAATAAATAAATAAATAACTGAATGAATGGGTGAATGGATGAATGGATGAATTCGTGAATGGATTTAATAAATAAATAAATGAATGAATGAATGAATGAATGAATGAATGAATGAATGAATGAATGGATGAATGGATGAATGGATAAATGGGTGAATGGATGAATGGGTGAATGGATAAATGGATTTAATAAATAAATAAATGAATGGATGAATGGATGAATGGATGAATGGATAAATGGATGAATGGATGAATGGGTGAATGAATTTAATAGATAAATAAATAAATGAATGAATGAATGGATGAATGAGTGAATGAGTGAATGGATGAATGTATTTAATAAATAAATGAATGAATGGATAAGTGGATGAATGGATGAATGGATGAATGCATGAATGGATTTAATAAATAAATAAATGAATAAATGAATAGATGAATGGATGAATGGATGAATGGACGAATGGGTGAATGGATGAATGGATTTTCTTGCAATGTTTTTCGCGAACTACTCATTTGTTAACAGACCGAATTTTAAAAAATTATATATGAAACAGGGGTAGAATTTTCCGGGAATGGCGATGGTGGAGTTAATTTTTTGATACCAATTTTTTTTAACCGGTTGCGTAGTTTTTTTCGAAAATAATAATCGTAGAGTAATAAATAAGTTGTCATTTGATAGCTTATATATATATAGTCTTATTTTCCCTCTAAAGTCTATAAAGTTTCCAAAAGAAGTTACCGATTTTTTTCTTGCAACGTTTTTCGCGAATTACTTATTTGTTAATAGACTAAATTTTAAAGATTTATATATGAAACAAGAGTAGAATTTTCCGGGAATGGCAGTAGTGGGATTAATTTTTCGATACCGATTTTTTTTAACCGGTTGCATATTTTTATTTTTAGTATTTTTTGATGCCAATTTTAGTAAAATTGCTAATATTTTTCTCGAAAAGTATTAAAAAAATATATACTTCATTATATAGTTTTAGAAAGCTCTGGATGTAAGCTACATGATTCTTCAATTTAAAAAATATATAGATAAATAAATAAATAAATTAATTAATTAATAATAAATAAATAAATAATAAACAAATAAATAAATAAATAAAAAGTAAACAAATTAACCAACCAACCAACCAACCAACCAACCAACCAACCAACCAACCAACCAATCAACCAATCAATCAATCAATAATTCAATAAATCAATAAATCAATCAATCAATCAATCAATCAATCAATCAATTAATTTTTTTTAATCTAGGGACTTTTTAGACTTAGGGCTCATTCACAAGTTCAAAGATTTCTGGAGTTAAATTCTCCTGTGGATCTTGATTGTTAAAGGGATATATATACGAACTCTTTAATTGTATATATAACTCTGAAGTATACTTAAGTTTAACCTTAAATAGGACATAACATTCGTTGCGTTTAAATTCTACTGTATTTATATTTACATATTGAATTTTGTACATTATCTGGCATTATGATAAAACAAACAAATAAAATAAAATAGAGCAAACAACAAAACAAACAAAATAATAATAATAATAAAATAAAATTAAAAAAAAAATATATATATATAAAATAAAATAAAATAAAATAAATAAATAAGTAAATAAATAAATAAATAAAAAAACCAATAAACAACAATACACAAAACAAAATAGACAAATCAAATCAAATCATCTTTTCATGCCAGGTAATTTGATTAATTATTTGGATAATTGTTTGAAACTTCTCGACAACCTTATGTAAATTGCGAAATATAAATACTCTGCAGTTTATGAGTGTTTTCTGCTTTGGAATTATTTTCTTATCCGAACAGTTAGTCTCTCATGAATTCTAATCTGCCTTTAAGGATGAATCTTTATAAATAATATTTGGAAATCCCGGGGTAGAATACTCCCCCAATGGTGGAGTATATTATATAAACACATCATGTCATATGCTGTGTTTCCTACGCACGGGCTCGCTTTCTTGAGCAATTCTCTCGGCTCACCCCCCCCCCCTGCGTTTTTTGCTCACGGTTTGCGCAGGGCTAGTCCTAATCAAATCGTATATCTGACTATTAAATGCGCACCTGGACAAGGCGTATTTCCTGTGAGCTGTCCTAGGGTGCACCTTGGGCGGGGTGCACTCGAACCTGGATTTGTCCTAGGGGAAGGACACCCCAATAAAAAACCAACAAACACTATGGAATGAACAAGGACAAAGAAGAAATCTTACCGCCCCAGGGAGATCGGATACCCAGGGGCAGGCGTGGGGAGGATATAGTCCCAGCACTCCCCGTGTTGTCGGAATTTCCGGAATCAAGCGATGGGCTACCATTACCGCCGGTGCTGACCTCGGGCACCGACGGCGTAAAGGCTACTGAGAAGACCTCACCTGCGCTGACCTCGGGCGCCGGCGGGGTATTGGCTATCAAGAAGACTAAAGCTGATATAACTGAGGATGCTACTTCGATCGCGCGAGATATAATCGACGCCGATCGTCTTGAGCGTCCTGCCACTGTCTCCCCCGATCTGGAGAACTCATCACCAGGGTTGGATCATCTCTGCAAGGTGGATTTTTCGACTAAGGATGATTCATCGAAGAGAGACAGTCGAGATAAAATGAACATCTCTGAGAATACAATTGTCGAAAATAGCCCAGCCGACTTTCCGGACTTAGATGAAGAATTAAACAGACCTCCGTACAACCTTAGGAGTGAAAAGAGGAAGACGAAGATTTCTCCAACCCCGGAATTGTCACCTCTTAATAAGACTCCGATCAAGAGGAAAAAGTTAGTTGCTAAGAAGAACATTAGGATAAATAAATCCAATAGTGGAACCCCCATACTGGAAGAACATCTTGTGGCACAAACCCGCATTAGAGTCATGCCAGCCGACGAGATCCGTGGACTCGAGACTGGGAGACTCTCTGAGTTGGCTTTAGATCATATTGAAAAGATAGATAGAATAGGAGCCAAGAGCCAAAGTTTGCAGGGCCCCCTCAGTAGATCCGTAAGGGAAGGTCTTGTTAACATGGAGGTGATACTGTCAATCTTGACGGAGAGACTGGCGGACGCTGAAAATACTTATCCATTGGAAACGCGTGTAAAAAATCTTACTGCACAATTAAATGTTTCCAAAGAAAAAGAAGATAAGATGAGACGCGATATGGAGGCACTGGAAAAGGAAAACCTTATATTGAAGAGAGAGATTGGAGATCTCCATCAGAGACTCGTAGCGTTGGAAAAAAATACCGATACAACAACTACTTCCCCCGCTTTTATTTTTGGTACAAACACGGAATCAAATGGGATAAGTATATCTCCGTCTGCTGCGTCTTCGGATACGAGACCATTTACATTTGTACATCCGGGTTCTGTTGAGACTTTCCAGGAACGTCCTAAAGAGGTTCCTGAGTCAGGGAACACTCCGCTCCCCCAGAGAAGCACGAGGAGTAGAGCAAGGGAGAAACCTAGAATTACCACTAATGAACATACAAGTAAGAAATTAACTCTGATCGTGCCGGGTGCTGATTCCCGATCTGTGAGAGATAGTGGGGCTGATGAGACTTCCATTACCGACGATCGTAGAAGGCCTCCATATAATTTGAGACCTGTAAAGGCTCAACGCGTTTCGTCCTCGGATTGGATCGAGGACTCCGATGACGGTTCGTTTATTAATAATAAGAAAGAGATGTTAGAATTGAATAGTGAAATAAACAGACTAATTGATCGCAGACGCCAACTTAATCAAAAGGTGAATACACGTAATGCGCCCTCAACCAAAACCCCTCAGAAGAAGTTTCGGGGAACCCCTTCTCGAGACCCGAAGCCAGGTAATTCTGATATAGAGAAAAGAAACAGGCAGTTCCCGACGGATATTAAGGCTCGCACTAATCGTAATAAGAAATTGGTTACTCCAGCGGGAGAAACCACGCGTAGTGGAACGCAACGCAGAGCCCCGAAAACTGCCGCGGTGCTGATTACGGGCACGAATCCCGAAACGTCCTATGCGGACATCCTGAAAAAGGCCCGAGAGAAGATATCGTTAGACACGTGGTATAGAAAAATCTCGAATCAGGAAAGGTCTAAACGGTGGAATTATTATCGAGATTCCCGGAACGGACGGAGCCTCGAAGGCAGATATACTTGCCAGGAAGCTGAGAGACGTCCTGACTTCCACAGCACGTATAACCAGACCCACGAAAATGGGTGAAATCAAAATGTGGAATCTAGACGATTCAACCACACCCAAGGATGTCCTAGATACAATTTCGGAAATGGGAGCCTGCGACGTGAGGGATATTAAGATAGGAAACTTACGTCGCATGAATAATGGACTTTTTTCTATTTGGGCCAAGTGTCCACTTGCCGCAGCCATTAAAGTCGCCGACTCTGGTAAAGTGAAGCTTGCCTGGACGGTTGCGAGGGTTGAATTACTAAAGGTGAAACCTGTGCAATGCTACAAGTGTTGGCGGTTCGGCCACGTCCGCAACACCTGCACTTTCCCGGAAAACCGCTCGGGATGGTGTTTTGGATTTGGATCCCAGGAACACCAGATAAACGCCTGTAAAGAAGTACCGTGCTGTATTATCTGCGTGAGTGCCGGAAGACCGGGGGATCATCGACTTGGATCTCTCGATGCGTGTTTGGAGAAAGAAAGGAATATAACGAAGCCTGAGTCCGGCGCTGGTAGTGGTGTACGCCGGTAATAGATGGCGAACATAATCCAAATAAATCTGAATAAAAGTAGGGAGGCACATGACCTCCTTACTCTCCACGCGGACGAGCTGGGTGCCGCGGTGTGCGTGGTGTCAGAGCCCGCCCGCATGCCCGACACCCAGCAATGGTTTTGCTCTCGAAATGGCTTAGCCGCTATATATGTAAATACTCGTGTCACGAACTACCCTGCGATATTGGTTGCGAAAGGTACACACTCTGTGGCCATCAGATACAACAATCTATACATCTTCTCTTGCTATATTTCACCCAACGTGGACCTCGCTGCGTACTCGGATTTCCTGGAAGAGCTGACTCTACTGTACTCGAATGTTCCTGGGGGCGTTAACTCCATTGTGTGTGGAGATTTCAACGCCCATGCGCACCACTGGGGGGCCAACTCCACGGATCATAGGGGCAATTTCCTCATTGAGTGGGTGGCTCAATATGACCTACGGCTAATAAACGTTGGGAATACTCCCACTTTCGAGAACCACCGGGGTGCTTCTATCTTGGATTTAACGTGGGCATCGTCTAACCTTTTGGGCAGAATCGCGGATTGGACCGTCCGAGAAGATTTAGAGTCATTATCCGACCATCGTTACATAACCTTTCGCGTGGTGTTCCAATGCGTTGGAGACCTGCTCGTTGGAACTTCAGGAAAATAGATTCTGACCTGTACAAGGCTGCAGTGGATTGGCGGTGCCCGACTACCGAGGAGTTTATGATTAGAGCGAAACCTGACAAGTGGATATACGAATGTATCTCCGATGCTTGCCAGGATGCTGTCCCGCGTACAGGTATTGGAAGATCGAATTCGGCTTATTGGTGGAGTGAGCGTATCTCAGAGCTAAGAGCTGCGGCTATCGCGGCTAGAAGAATGTGGACGCGTGGTCGCCGTGTAGATCCGCCTGAATTATTAGAGCAGAAGAGGACTGCCTACGTGGAGGCGAACAGGGAGCTGAGACTTGAGATTCGCCGGGCCAAGTCCAACTCATGGCAGGAATTAATCGCTAAGCTCGATGAGGATCCCTGGGGGCTTCCCTACAAAATAGTCCTTAACAGACTGAGAAAGTCTGCTCCGGGCCTGACATTCACCCTGGAGCCTCCTATTCTTTACCAATTGTTGGATAATCTCTTCCCATCCGGGCAGGAGCTGACTCCTGTGAACCTCGGCAACTGTGAAGAGGATAGGACACCGATTACCACTGGCGAGGTTATCGAGGCGATTAAGAAAAAGAAAAACGCTAATACCGCTCCTGGCCCTGATGGGTTTAAAGCCACCGTTCTAAACAAACTTCCCCCATCTATGATAGCTCGATTGGCCCAATGTTTCGACATATATCTGAAACATGGAATTTTCCCGCCTCATTGGAAAACGGCAGACCTTGTCCTTATCCCGAAGGGAGAGGCTCCCCTCCCGGGTGATGTACCTAAGGCACGTCCAATCTGCCTTCTTAGCGAGATTGGAAAACTATTCGAGAGAGTCATCTCCAACCGTATGGACGCCTGGCTCGCGGATAACCCGAGATATGACCTCTCGGATAATCAATTTGGTTTCAGGAGGGCGCGTTCCACCATAGACGCCCTCCTTCACGTTAAGAATATTATCACTGAGGCTCGAGCTGGAGGGAGGGTAGTTCTTGCAATATCCTTAGATATACTCAATGCCTTTAACTCCATTAAGTTCTCAGCAATTAGAAGCGCACTTAGAAACAAGCGTGTCCCAAAATATTTGCGCCGCATCCTAGAGGCATACCTCAATGGCAGGAGGATCAGATATATGACTGCGGACGGAATTTGGCGCACGAGGAGGGTTCGCAGGGGGGTCCCACAGGGCTCTGTGTTGGGTCCGCTCCTGTGGAACCTTGGTTTCGATGTGGTGCTGAGGACGCTGCTTTCTGCCGGCTGCCATGTGGTATGCTATGCTGATGACACGCTCTTGTTAGTGGAAGAGGAGGACTTCGACTCAGCGTGCGCATTGGCAACGGAGTGTTTGGATAATATTATGAAAAACATTAAGATCCTTGGCCTGCAGGTCTCATGGCCTAAATCAGAGGCCATGTTCTTTGGCAAGCGACCACGAAACGCTTCTTTCGAATATAAGGACATTAAAATCGCAGTATTAAATAGTATGAAGTATTTAGGGGTCATAATTGACTCCAGGTAGTCGTTTGTTAAACATATAAACTATACTGCCGAAAAGGTATCAAAAACCAGCAGAGCACTCTGTGGCATTTTGCCGAATCTGCGCGGACCCGTGGAAAGCAAGCGCAGGCTTTACTACACCATGGTTCTTTCCATCGCGCTATACGCGGCTCCAGTTTGGTGCCAGGCTCTGTTCTCCGAGAATAAACAGAGAGTCATGCGTAGGGCGATCCGTCTGGCGGCTCAAAGGACGACCATGGCCTATCGAACAGTTTCATACGAGGCCGCTACGCTTCTTGCGAGGATCCCCCCGCTACATTTGTATGCACAGTATCTTCAACGGACCTACTTACGCCTCCGAGAACTTAAGGCTTGTGGAACATACACCGTGGACTCTCCCTCGGAGGTGAGGGACGCGGAATGGAATGTCCTGAGGGAACAATGGCTGGAGCGTATCGGCAACGACAACTTGCCTGGTAAGAGGACACGAGAGGCGATTGCCCCGCATTTTGACCTATGGCTCGATAGACGCTCTGGGTTCCTGTCATATCGCATCACACAACTTCTCACCGGCCACGGTTGCTTCGCAACCTTTGTGCATCGGATCGGCAAGGAAATATCACCCATATGTAGGTACTGCTCCGCAGCGGACGATTCCTCGGAACATACACTTGCGATATGTCCCTACTGGGGACTAGAGCGCGGCGAATTGACCACCGTTATTGGTCAGGACCTGTCTCTACCGGCTGTGGTGGGACAGATCTGTAGATCTCGAGAGGCGTGGCGTGCGTTCTCCCTGTTCGCGGAACGAGTCCTCCGGCGTAAGGAAGAGGACGAGCGCATCAGACAGCGGGATATTGCGAATCCTGATATTGTATGTGGCGGCAATGCGTGATTGTCTGTTCCTCTGGAAATTATATATGCGAACTCTCTCTTTGCGCGGTGCGTTGGTGTCGGGGTGGTGGTGCTTTCCTGGTGGTGGGGGACGCCGGCCCCTCGCAGGCCCCGCTCCTCTTGGGGTCCGGTGCGTCGTGAGAGCGAGGTTCCCGGATCTCCGGGGTGGTATGGGGCTCGGGGGTGGGCGGCGCCTGGCTGCCCCCGGGTCTCGTCGCCCCTCGTCGCTGGCGCCTGGCATGTGTACATGCATTTTGTTCTTGGGGGCGCCGCCTGGCTTTCGCGGGGTTCCCCTGGGGTTGGCCGGCCGGGGCTGGCTGCTCGCCGCTGTTTTGGGGCTCTGGGGCCATTGTTAGGCAATGGCTGCTTGAGACTCTTGTGGCGGTTGGCCCCGGTTGGCCGCCACCTGGGGGTCTCCGCGGACGGGTGCGGATTTCTGTCCTCAGTTTCTGGTTTCCCGTTGCTCTGCATCCCCCCTTGGGGGTGGGGGTGACATTATTTCTTGTACCGCTGATGCGGTCTCGGGGCGCGGGACCTGCGGATTCGGGTTCCCATATGATGCGGTGGTGGATCTCTCCCCCTCTATATTTGCGAACTCGGTGAGTTCGCGGTTTCTGCTTTGTGGAGCCCTTCTCGGATAGAGGGGCTCCTGTACGTCTCGTTCGTACGTGTCCGTGGATCGTGTACGACCTTATGGGGGGGGCATAAACTCTCCCGGACAAGTGGTTCCGCAGCCAATGAAGAGTGCCCTCAGCAGTGATGCCACAAATCGGCCTCCGTCGCATACGCACACAAGTCTCGCGCCCTGTCGGTGTGTCGGGCAACGTCGGGCAATACGAAAGAGACGGATATATGATTTTCTGTCTCTTTCGCTCTTGCAGAATTCGAGTCGCGCGACGCGCGGCGATCCGACGCGACGTTTCAGTCGGTAATTTTTTCGTAGGGTAAGGCGTGCGCGTAATATTGTATCATAGTCGATAATTTCATTTATTTAACATTATATATAAAAATTTAAATAATTGTTGTTAATTTTTGTAGAAAAAATATTAACAATCCGCAATTAGCAATATCCGTTATATACGTGTATACAAGAATTAGGTATCTTTAATTATTCATTAAAAAATATTAATAAATCAGAAGCACTGCTCATTCTATCTTTTTACACTCAATCTCCCTTCGAAATACGTCCCATTCCATTTCCAACATAGCTATATAGAATTATAAAAATAATGAAATCCACTCTTGGCCAAAGTGTACGCTTTTTTTTTAATAATATCTTGTAATAAATGTGTTATTAATGTATATTTAAAATTTTCTTAACAAAAATAAAGGCAAAATTTAAATAATTTTATTTTTAATTCAGATCGATATTCCCATTGTATTTGTATTTCATGAATGTACGACGTACATGTTGTTGCTCGACAGAAACCGCGAGAAGGTGGTGGTCTCTTCCATCATGAGAAAAATTTAAACAATTGTTGTTAATTAATAAAATATACATAGAAAATAACATTCTAATGCATACAATTATAATGTATATATTGTCTAAGAATATATTCAAGTATTAATATTATTACAATATTAAACAAACAATTGTTTATATTTCCTAACTAGGCGTCTTATTATATAGTATGTACAGTAGAAAAAGAAAAGCTGCAGACGAAGGACCAGCAACTTCGTCAGCACTATATAAAGTTAGTGAACTTTAATCCCTTTATAATACCCTTAAATAATAGGGTATTATAATAGGATATATTTATAATTAAACAACTAGCAATCTACCTACATACATCTTTATTAATCAATCAGGTAATTTGTAATGTACACATATTCGGCGATTTTGGAAACATTCCTCGATCCATTTACATTATAAAATATATAACTTGTGTATACATATAAGAAATATAATTGCAACATATTTTCCCGTCCCACTTAACACAGACTGCGGACTGTCGGAGTCGGATATAAAAATGTCAAGTATCCGGTGTGGTTAAAAAATATGTTGCAAAGCACATACATGCTTCACCCAACTTGCAACATATATAGCACACATCATTCACACATTACAATTAAATACAATGACCAGAAAACAACAGAGATAAAATACAATTTATTTACCATGGATCGCTATGTATTTATTTTTTGCACGTAATAATCCGAGCAAAATAAATTATTTCTCATATTTGCTGTTTCCAAAAAATTATGTCTAATATTTCAGACTTTGCGGTGTTTCATCGCAGTGGATAAATTGTACTATCACTAGGTGTTGTTCTTGGTTTAGAATAAGACGTTTCGTGAATATTTCAATTTACTTCATCACATGACGAGTAACGCCTGACGAATTGCTAAATCAAGAACGACGAATTCTCTTCAATTCGAGAACCAAATCTAGTAGTTAAGCTGTATGTTTGCTGCGAAAATTATTTTCGTTACTTTTTAATATATGTATGTGTTATTCCGAAAAATTAGGAAATGCTTTCATCTCACCAACAAATGTCACGTTTTTCATCGCTGTAATCAGTGCAAGAAAGAATTGAGCAATTTAAAAATAGCACTTTAAAGAGCAAATCTTTTGAAAAGCGCTTTTACAAATGGTTAAAACCTTTCCCACGAAACTGTACCTTTTCAAATAAGAGAGTACCTTATCAAATAATTCTCTTCCTGAAAAATAACCATTTTCAACGCAATCAATTATCTTACTTGATAATTTTCTTCCGCGATGCGCATTGCAATTATATCGGAAAGTTGAATTTTGAAACATAAAAGGGCGCGTGGGTTGTAAATTGCGTTCTACATTATTAATACTGTAAGTATTAAATCAAAAAATATTTTTTGTTTAATATTGTTGCACACATCTTAAAGTATATTAATACATTGAAACTTTATTTTTAATGTTGTTTTTTGTAAAACATGATTTTCTTCATTGAAATTTGTTTCTATGTGAGATGTAGAAAAAGGAAGCTTGGGGCTCGATTCTTGAATTCATTCGCAAGAAAAACGCGCAAATTTTGCTTTTATAGAAATCTTGCAAGTTGATTGGCTAAAAGTCATTCAATAGCCAATCAACTTGTCACTTTCCTGCAAAAGTTGAATTTGTGCATACGTTTCTCTTGCGAACGAATTCAAGAATCGAGTTCCTGGAATGTAAAATACATCTCATGCGCACACTGGGAGATTGATAAAGATTTACGTAATAATATGGGCCGGTATCACAGTCTCCGATTAATGTGATTCTCCGATTAAACTCACTCTTCGTCTCTTTCTAGGGGGATAGTTAGAAAGAGATGCAAAGTGAGTTTAATCGAAGGATCACGTTAATCGGAGACTGTGATACCGGCCCTATGGTTTTGATATCGGGATGTGAATCACGCGATTTTCATGTAATGTGTCGATAATTGCATTATGACAGCTGACTTATCTATCGATTCTGCATCTTTGAACTGCATTATCACGCAGTTAATTCCCACGCAATTGTTTCTCGGAGGTCGCGATTCTTTCAATAAGCGTCGTGGCGTCGCCCGTGCCCTTACGTGTCATTGACAGGCGGAGTTCGGCCCGATTCGACAAGTGGTTCGTCCTGGCCGTTTTTGGAGCAGCATTGCTTGAAGACCATCGCAGAAGAAGAAGAAGAAGAAGAAGAAGGATTATTAAGGTTACTGTAGCAGTTATTTTCTTTTTGTCATTTTTTTCGCATTTATTTACCTTTATTTGTCCGTATTACGTACACACACGCAGATAGAGAGGGTCATAAAATACTGTGGAAGTGACGAACCACAGAGTCCTGATCTCTATTTGCAACACACACACACAACACATACATTTTGTTTTACTTTTTTATTTTTATCTTTCTTCCATTTAATTCTTTCGCTTTGCTTTTTTCTGATATGGAGATGTGTGATGAATTGCCCAAAAAACCTAAGCGAAGTTTCGTAGAAGCTTGGCTTAGTAATGAGCGTTACAAGTATTGGATACGTAAAGTATCACACGACGAAAGTCTTTATCATTGCACTGTGTGCAATAAAAATTTTTCGTGCAATGCAGCACATGTTTCCAGACATGCGAATTCTGCGTGTCACCAAGAAAACTTGAAAAGGAATGTATCATTATCTAATAATGATGACATACCTGTAAAAGATACATTGAAGAAGTCAATGTTTAATAAAAAATGGCTAGATATTGACAATTTTAAGTTATGGTTACGTGAGGTTCCACATGATAGCAGTAGATGTTTGTGTGCAATTTGCGATAAATCTTTTGATGCCCATTTATCGCATATTCGTCGGCACGCAGAATCTGAAAGTCATTTAAATTTATGCCAAAAAACGATAGGTATTGAAGCGAACAAATCAAATGATGATTTTAATATGCAAGATAAAGAACCTCCTTTGTCGTTTGATGAGCGTTCAAAAACAGCGCAAATATTATTTGGCGCTTTAATGGCAGAAAGAAATATACCCTATCAGACGGCAGATGAAATTCTTAAATTATTTCAACACATAACACCAGATCCTGTGGTAAAAAGCATGAGCATGGGTCGAACTAAATGTAAAAACATAATTACAAATGTTTTGTATCCGGTTGAAAGTGAAAATGTCGTTAACAATCTTCAGAGAACAAAATTCTCTATTTTTGTAGATGAAACTTCCGATATCTGTAACGAAAAATGGATGACCTTTTTCGTTCGATACATTGATCCTGAGACATTAGATGTTCGCTCACAATTAGTCAAATTGATCAATATTGATGCGAGAGATTCTAGTGCTGAAAAGTTGTTCCATGCATTCAAGTGTGAAATGTTAAATTTACAGATTCCTTTCTCAAATATTATTGCCCTGTCTTGTGACAATGCATCTGTAATGACAGGAAAAAATATGTCATTTAAGACGAAACTAGAACAGATGTGTAAACATGTGTTAACACTTCCATGTCCATGCCATTCGGCTGCATTAGCTGCGCACGCTGCATGTGACAAAATACCGTCATTTTGCGACGATTTTCTTAAAAAAGTAGCTAAATATTTAAACAACAGTCCGAAACGTTCGGCAGTTTTTCGCGAATTTTGCGATTGCTTTCAAGTAAAGCATTGCAAAATTTTAAAATTAAGTGAAACACGCTGGTTGTCTCATCACAAATGTGTGGAAAGACTTATCGAATTATGGGACATTATACATCATTTTCTGCAGGAAACTGTTGTGAGCGATAAAACAAAATCTGGAGAACATCTTCTGTCTATGATGGATAACTTAGAAATAAAGGCATATTTTCTTTTCCTCAAATATATTTTAAATATGTTTAATGCGTTTAATGCATATTTCCAATCAAAAGACACAAAAATTCATTTATTGCAGTTAAAATCTGTTAACTTTCTCTACCAAGTCTGCCACAACTTCGTAAAAACAGAGTTTTTACAAGACATAGGTACCACAATAATTTTTTCACATTCAGAAATTCAAAAAGATATAAATGAAATTTGCGTTGGATCTGAATGTGAAGAATATCTTAACGATCTAACGATGCAAGGTCATGTAGAAATAGTTACAATTATTCGACGAAATTGTTTACAAGTTTATATCACTGCTGCGGAGGAAATACGAAAAAGATTGCCTATTTCCGATGATTTCTTAAGAAGATTACAAGTTTTTGAGGCATCAATGTCGTTATTCGATGACAATAGAGAATTATCGCTGCAGCATGTTTGTTCCGTTGCGAGAACTCTCGGTGGCTTCAATGAAGAATTGTTAAGAACAGAGTGGTTTGCATTGTCTACAGATTTTTCTCAACAAGAAAAACAAAATTTATTAAAATTAAATTTTGATAATATGTGGAAAGAAATCTTGCAGCGCCGCTTACCGAATGATATGTACAGATATCCCACTTTAAGAAATGTTCTTAGCGCTGTTAGATCACTTCCCCATTCAAATGCAGATCCGGAGAGAACGTTTTCAATTTTAACTGATTTGAAATGCAAAAAACGCAATAAACTGTCTTCGGCCAGTGTAAATGCCACTTGCGTGATAAAATCAGCATTGAAGGCGAGGGGTGAAACAGCTGTAACCATGACCGTAACAAAACGACATTTGTCTCGGATGTCATCTAAAATATTATATACAGCTTGCCCTAAACCGCCAAAAAGTTCACTGACTTTATATAGTGCTGACGAAGTTGCTGGTCCTTCGTCTGGCTAATTTTAATTCAGTGTCAGAAGCGTTGATCGTGAGCTGACTACTGTAAAATGTCACAAGCGTCAATTCTGACGGTATTGACAAAATGAAATGCCAGAGGTGTCAATCATGGGCTGGCTAGATTTAATAAGTTTCAGAGGCGTTAATCGTGGGCTAGCTAATTTTAATTCAGTGTCAGAGGCGTTTATCGTGAGCTGACTACTGTAAAATGTCACAAGCGTCAATTCTGACGGTATTGACAAAATGAAATGCCAGAGGTGTCAATTATGGGCTGGCTAGATTTAATTCACGAAATGTCTTATTCTAAACCAAGAACAACACCTAGTGATAGTACAATTTATTCACTGCGATGAAACACCGCAAAGTCTGAAATATTAGACATAATTTTTTAGAAACAGCAAATATGAGAAATAATTTATTTTGCTCGGATTATTACGTGCAAAAAATAAATACATAGCGATCCATGGTAAATAAATTGTATTTTATCTCTGTTGTTTTCTGGTCATTGTATTTAATTGTAATGTGTGAATGATGTGTGCTATATATGTTGCAAGTTGGGTGAAGCATGTATGTGCTTTGCAACATATTTTTTAACCACACCGGATACTTGACATTTTTATATCCGACCGACAGTCCGCAGTCTGTGTTAAGTGGGACGGGAAAATATGTTGCAATTATATTTCTTATATGTATACACAAGTTATATATTTTATAATGTAAATGGATCGAGGAATGTTTCCAAAATCGCCGAATATGTGTACATTACAAATTACCTGATTGATTAATAAAGATGTATGTAGGTAGATTGCTAGTTGTTTAATTATAAATATATCCTATTATAATACCCTATTATTTAAGGGTATTATAAAGGGATTAAAGTTCACTAACTTTATATAGTGCTGACGAAGTTGCTGGTCCTTCGTCTGCAGCTTTTCTTTTTCTACTGTACATACTATATAATAAGACGCCTAGTTAGGAAATATAAACAATTGTTTGTTTAATATTGTAATAATATTAATACTTGAATATATTCTTAGACAATATATACATTATAATTGTATGCATTAGAATGTTATTTTCTATGTATATTTTATTAATTAACAACAATTGTTTAAATTTTTCTCATGATGGAAGAGACCACCACCTTCTCGCGGTTTCTGTCGAGCAACAACATGTACGTCGTACATTCATGAAATACAAATACAATGGGAATATCGATCTGAATTAAAAATAAAATTATTTAAATTTTGCCTTTATTTTTGTTAAGAAAATTTTAAATATACATTAATAACACATTTATTACAAGATATTATTAAAAAAAAAGCGTACACTTTGGCCAAGAGTGGATTTCATTATTTTTATAATTCTATATAGCTATGTTGGAAATGGAATGGGACGTATTTCGAAGGGAGATTGAGTGTAAAAAGATAGAATGAGCAGTGCTTCTGATTTATTAATATTTTTTAATGAATAATTAAAGATACCTAATTCTTGTATACACGTATATAACGGATATTGCTAATTGCGGATTGTTAATATTTTTTCTACAAAAATTAACAACAATTATTTAAATTTTTATATATAATGTTAAATAAATGAAATTATCGACTATGATACAATATTACGCGCACGCCTTACCCTACGGAAAAATTACCGACTGAAACGTCGCGTCGGATCGCCGCGCGTCGCGCGACTCGAATTCTGCAAGAGCGAAAGAGACAGAAAATCATATATCCGTCTCTTTCGTATTGCCCGACGTTGCCCGACACACCGACAGGGCGCGAGACTTGTGTGCGTATGCGACGGAGGCCGATTTGTGGCATCACTGGCCCTCAGTGATATGACTACCCGCGGTTGGCTCATGAGGGCTCTCTGAGGTGGACGGGTACCGACGGTGCGATCCTGGATGTTTGCGGGGTGCTTGGCCCTCGTATCGCTTGGTGTCGCGCTCGTCCGTCATCCGACTAGGGATCATTTTTTGTCCGGGACACAAAATGTCCTCTGTTTTTCGACCACCGTGTGTCCTTTGAGTCAGTGTGTACGTGTTTCCGAGCGCCTCGGCGTGAGGACTGTCATGTCTGCATGAAGTAATACCTCTGGTCTCCCGTGCAGCGTGACTATAGTCCGGTGTGCTGCATGTCAGGGAGAGGGGTTTTTAGTGGGTGCAAGCCCCACATATCCTGGTAGCCGGGGCCAGGAATGCGCGAGGCATTTCCCCTCTCCCGCGTAAACAAACAAAAAAAAAGACTTGTCTTTATATTTTAGAATGTTACAGGAAACATTCAGAAAATGTGTAAGTAAAAAATAAATATCTGTGTCAATAAATTTCAACTTTCTGTGTTGTGTGCACAAATATAAAGTATATGTTTATCTGATTATGTATGCCACATGTAATTGTACATGAAATTAAACGTGTATATGATGATAATATGTGTTGTCCGCGCTCTTCTGTCAGCTGCAAGCAAACCGAGCCCCCGTCACCCCGTACGCGGCTCTTTCATGTTCGAGACCGCTACATGCTTTCTCGAGACGCTGCCGGTGTGTTGGTATGGAATACACAAGGAAGGAGTGTACGTATGTGTACGCTCAGCGTTGGAGCAGAAGAATATAAACAAACATTGTATCTTTCTCTCCCGAGCTGTAGCTGTACATGATGTCGCGAGAATCGAATACGTTGTCTATTACATCTAGCGTGTCTTTTTCAGTATTAGGCACGAGATTATCATACTTTCCAATGAGAAACTAAAATAACTACAAATAATAACGTTATTAATAAGTATTAATATTAAATCTGAAATATTTTTTAAATCTTGAATGACATTAAAATTGTTTCTATACATAAAAGATGTAAAGATATAAACCTATAAAGTGCAGACATAAAGAACAGAAAGAACATAAAAGAAATGCAATGCTTATTGTAAAATTGTACATTTTGTGAAAAAACAAGATTAATTTTAACAAATAATACATTAATAGCAGCTGAATAATTAAATAACATGATTTGAGAAAATATGTTCTCAATATATTATTATACGATACTTTTTACTTTACTTTATTTTATGATAAATATATGTTACTATTTTGTAAAATATAAAAACAAAAATAATGTATTTTGCAATAATATGAAATATTTAATTGTATATATTCTTTTTTCAAAATAAACAATAAAAAATAAAATTAAATGTAATTACTACATGAAAATTACGTAAAATAATGTAATTATTATGTATATATTATTATATTATTATATAAGTAAGATGATATCACATACATAATTGCAAATATACATTATACATGAAATTATATATGTAATCCAAAATATTGTAAATAACAATATTACGATTGCGCGTGCCGCGCTGCGCGCGAGCGGAGGTGCGGGATTTTTATCTTCATGAGATTTCTTCTCCCCGACACGCCAAAAAAGTCGCAAGGCCAATCGGCAGTCGACAGCCACAGAAATTCAAAATCAGCTGATTTCGAGGTCGACAACCGATCAGCTGTTTACGCCAATTTTCTCGCTCTGTTCCGGGTATTTACCTTGCGCACAAAGGCTCCGAGACAAAGGAAAGAGTCGACGAGAGCAAAAACGAGACACAGGAGTAGGCGTTTTTTTGTATCTCGATCCTTCAGAGAATAATGCTCTTTCTTTTCCAAATCACATTATTATGTGATTAAACAATCATTCTTTTACAAAGGATGAAGAGACAATACCGCCAAAGGTTGGATTCTAAGTAGTAAATTACTACAATATCTTTTTTTCACAGAGGAATTTTCTAACGCTCGCATAAATAGTAAGCGCGCATTAATTATACTATCCTGCTGTTGGCATACAGGAGAACAGCGACAACGATTTCGCTACTACCAGTGCGTAACAGGACAATGATAGTGACAAAAGACAGCACTGTAGATTGCTTTTCATTTTTTCCAACTTATAAAATTTATAACATATACGTGTTATAAATGTGACTGATTTTTATTTATTTTCTAAAACACATGTACACATCTTGATTGTTCAAATTGTTCATTATTTTTATTATAAAGTAATCAGTTATAATATTGTACAATGTGTCTTTCATAGATTGCTCTGAACTATGATCTGGACTGATTACGCACACACACATATATATGTAATGGCATATTTAAATAAAAATAAAATAAAACAAGATTTGTTACAAAAAAAACATTCACATTTATGAAATGTAAATATTGTAATAGATACATTTTTTATATAAAAAAATTTTAATATTACAAAAAATTAGCAATCCACAGTGGCTGTAAGTGTGTGCTCTCCTATTATATCACCATTTTTCGTCGTCGTCCTCTGAGGTGTCGCCATAGCGTCACCATCGCTATCACCATCTTCTCGTGCACCAGTAGCGGGCTCGTTTTAGAAAATTATATCCTGGTGGTGCGGACGATACTGGGCACGTATTTTAGCGGTGCCGGGATTCGAACATTTAGAACCTGAATCCCTTCGGTGATGAACAGAGTATCTTACCACTGAGCCACTGTGGATTGCTACGCTTTTTGCCTATCGAAACGGATAGTTCTGTTTCGCTGTTATGTGTGCTCTATATATATATATATATATATGTATATATATATGTATATATATATGTATATATATATGTATATATATATATATATATATATATATATATATATGTATATATATATGTATATATATATGTATATATATATGTATATATATATATATGTATGTGCACTATACATTCAGTGTATGAATGAAAATAAAGACGAAGAAGTGTGAATATTTTTTACTGTTTATTTTGTAACAATGCGCCCCGTAACGGCATTGTTCCCGGCCGAAATCCGCCGGGTGCAGAAAGGCACGGCGTGCCATCATCATAATTAAGAAACGCGTGCGAAGAAGTCCGCGCGAGGGACTTACCGCGGCACCGAGCAAAGCCGAGGCCGCCCGAAGATCGCCGAACGCCAGCGCCGCGCCGCGCGCCGTAACCACGGCCGCCCCACCGCTCCGCCGCGACGCTCGCGCCCGTATCCCCGCCACCGATTACGAAGCGTCGCCACGAGTATATAAGCGAGCAACAATTGTTAAATGTTGCTATTCCACCGTGAGCCAGCACACCGATCATCCGCTGCTCTTGGTTTCCGAATCCCGCAGATAAGTCCAGGGGTAAGAGAGTCTCTGCCTCCGTTTGAAGTATATCTCGACGGCTTATCATCCCGACCGCTCCTCGCCTCGCCGCCACGTCTAAGTCCAGAGGTTCTCTGGACTTGTTGAGAGTCTCAACCGTCCGACGAGGCATTCCACCCGCTGTACCGTCGCGAACCAGGATCGGGGAACCGCCCTGTCCTCGCCAAGAGTCTCGGCCGCACGGTACCGCTCTCCCGTCGACAAAATCCAGCCCAGGGGAGTCCCCTGGGCTCGCTGAGTGTCTCAGCCGCCCGACACCGTCGATTCGAACCGCGTTACCGCCAACGCACCGCGCATCATACGCGCCGCGCCCCACCCGCTCACGAAACCGTAGCGCGCGTAAATTTGTAACAGCCACGTTCATAATACGCGACCGTCGCACCGCGAACCGTTGCAATAGCCGCGTACGTAATGTAATCACCGCGCACGTAATCTCAGCGGAGACAGTCGGTATTAACGACGTGTAAAATTAACACCGAACCTTGTGAAATAAAGTTGTTACGTTAAATCGTTAAACCACGCCTTGTGTCTTCCTCCGCGCCTACTCCGAACCCTGACCAGCCGCGAGCTAGATCCGCGCGTCGGAAGTTAGGTTGTTTTAATTTCAGAGATGGCATTGCACATAAAATCAACTATCAGTAGTTTTTCATACAAAATTTTAAAAATAGTTATATTACTTTGAAAGCTGAATTGAATGGTAAAAATTAATTCTTATTAATGGTATATAAATTAATTTCTAAAAACATTTGTTTTCGCCGTTTTACAAAAGACAATTCAGAATCAATAATTAGAACGTAAAAGTCACACTCTTATCTGTTGGTTATTTCTATAATATACATGATTTGTTTCATCTCTTCTGTAAGAAAAAAAATTAGCCGAAAAGCTGAACTTGTGTCGAAGTAATAAAATTATTTTGAAAAATAAATCTTTATTTTTTTCCATTAACATGGCACGATTAGACAACTTATTGACTTATTAATAATAAAGCATTACAGTTCGATTCCAATAATATATGTTTATTTTTTTTTCAACTTATTGTATTATTGCAAGTACGTTGTGTTAAATTACATAATGAAAAAAAAATTTTTTTTTTTCTAAACTTACAAATTTTAACAGAAATGTATATTTATAATTTTTTTAATATTACATGATAGATAACGCACAAATACATTGAAAATACATTTTGTATTCCCAATATTATTTATACATTTTTTTAAACGGCAAATATCTATATATTTCCTAATTATACATTTTTTTAAACGGCAAATATCTATATATTTCCTAATTACCTTTTTTTACACCATTACATACATACAGTTCATTTATGTGCGATTCCTGTAAACAAGAGAAAATATTGGTAAAGACCGGGCTAATCCGCCGCATCCGCGCTGGACGCACACGGATACAGACTCGTGGCTGTTCTGTGTGTGTACGGTGTTGAGATCGAGGATATGAGGGACACATGCATAACATATCGGTGTAGCCGAAGCCGAAGTTTGCCGAATCAAGATCGTGCGATTTTGGGTCTCGGACTGCTCGATGCTCGATCTCGCACGAGCCACGAGCAAGGTACGTGTCTTTTGTTTTTACATTCGTCGTTTCTACAGTCGTTCGCCACGGTTGCTCACTGCTCGATCGGAAAGTGTTCGGAAGTGTTTTGTCCGGAAGGAAATTTTCAAGTATTATACGACGGTTCGTCCTGGCCAGTATTATTGGGCAGTATTACTTTTCGGTCATAAGAAGAAAAAGAAGTTCGCCACGGGAAGTCAGCGATGGAAAAGAGAAGAGGACGCAAATGTAAGTACAATCTTTATATTTATTGCATAATTAGAATTTGTAATTACATTATGCGTACGTGTTCTTGTTATATTTTTTTACATTGTACACTTTTTTGTTTCAGCCCGAAGCGAGGGAAATATTCCTGAAAAAACGGCGACAACAATGGCGGCAACAACGGCATCAGCAACGGCGCCGCTGCCAGCCGAGGAGGTAGTAGTGATATCGACGACGGCCGAGAAAACGGCGAGAGCGACAGTGCCGGTTCACGAGGAGATGGTGATAACGACGGCGCCGCTACCAACGCATCAGAGGACGACGAGAGCGACAGCACCGGTACCGGTGCACAAGGAGATGACAGCGACGGCGCCGCTACTAAGTTATTACAGGACAACGGCGAGAGCGACAGCGCCGGTACCGGTGCACGAGGAGATGATGACAGCGACGGCGCCGCTACCAACTTATCACAGGACAACGGCGAGAGCGACAGCGCCGGTATCGGTGTACGAGGAGATGGTGACAGCGACGGCGCCGCTACCAACTTATCACGGGACAACGGCGAGAGTGACAGCACCGCTGGTAGCAAAAGAAGCGCCAACGTGGCAAAGCGAGATAAAAGTGAGTTGAATTCAAAATATTTATACACATAACACCCCAGGTAGCACCTATACGTTTCAAAAACGTTTTACAAATATTTCTTTGAAACGTATAGGTGCTACCCGGGACATTTACATAACATTTGAAAAACAAATATTTATTTCAGTACACACACACACTTATTGTTTATATATTATCTATGTCCGCATGTGTGCGTGCGTTTTTAGAGAGAGAGAGAGATTGATTGATTGATTGATCATTTATTATGCCCAAACAATGGCTACAGGGCAAAAAGATACAAAGAAAATATAACTGCAAGCACATATAGCAGTTACAAGATGCAAAGATACAGTGTAATATAAAACAATAGTGAAATAAAGCGGACAGACGTTAGTATGATGTGCATGCTCTCTCTCATAAAGCAAGCAACTAGTAATCTCAATAATATAGACTATAAGAACTAACGCAACTTAACATACGTATGATTAGCGAATGTGAGTACAACAAATTGGTAATTAAGATAAAGTATAAATCCAGTAAGAAAGCATACCTAACATACGTATGATTAGCGAATGTGAGTACAACAAATTGGTAATTAAGATAAAGTATAAATCCAGTAAGAAAACATAATTAAAATAGCGTTAGCGTGCCGTATAATAAAAACCAGAGAAGAGACAGGTCAAACAAGCCTAGCAAGGTCAGAGTTAGAGTTGACATAAATAACAGGTTTGCCTTCAGAACGCCTGACACGTATTCGACCGCGTCGTAACCAAACAAGCTTATAAGACCTTTCTCTGGCAACACGTTTTGTTAATTGTAACAATTCGTAAGTGTCTTTGGAGAGAAGCTCATTTACAAGAACACCTCTATCAGAATTGTTACCGCACACATCACTTTGCTTAAGCAGTCTTTTGGCTCTTTTTTTTGCTATAATAATGTCGCGGACAGCACTCGAGGCTAACCCTTGTTTGTCACACTTCTGTAGACGTCACGTACTTGCCACATTGGGGTGGAATCTACCCCAGCGACAAAAATTGTTATAACAAATAATCTATTTAATATTTTAAATTGCCAATTTTTTTAGAACTTCTTAAAAGCTTACTTTTAAAAGTTATGTAGGTTATATAGCCAAAAATTAAAATTATGTATGATAAAAAAATTAAAATAGCCCCTCAAAAATAAAAAAAATGCCTGTTTTTACAAAAAAAAAATTTTTTTTTACAAATGTCGCTGTAGACCCACTCCCCATAGGTTTCTGTACTTAAAATTAAGGGAATATATGGTCGTGGGGTTGATTTGATCCCAGTGTGACAAACAAGGGCTAAGCAACTAACTATGCAAGAGCGACTAGATACAGTTGATACGAGTCTGTCGTGAACTGCCGCTGGCGGAGAATTTTTAACTACAGTTCTTGCATCAAGAATATGACACGAGAGATGCGGAACATCAAGAGCGTTGAACACATTATGAGCAAGCTCAGAAGGAGTAACAGATAAAGTCACCGGCAGTCCCGATATAATAAGCTCATTGCCCTCACAAGTCTGCTGAGTAGACCGAGCAGCTTTTAAGTCCCGGAGCTCGCGCACTAAATTAGCGTTTTCTTGTTCTAACTTGGTAATGCGCTGACAATTTTGAGCTACGGTGTCGGCAATCTGAGTTAAACAATCGAGCTTATCAGCAATTCCCTCACTTGTCCGCTTTTGACTTTCAATTAAAGCTAAAAATCTAGCTTCTGACTCCTCATTTGTCCGCCGTTGATTCTCAATAAAAGCCAAAAGCTGGCGCAAAAGCTCGTCAGTAGAATTAGGCAAGTGTGAACGCGAGAAAGAGGCACTATCATTATTAGATGTAGTCAGTGTAAGAGGCATGATAAACAAAAGTGAGTCTTACAACAAGCAATAGTGGACTACGTACCAACAAATCACAAGATATGCCGTATAATTAGATGCAAAAATCACTTCATATATTACGTATTGCGTCGCCGGCTACCAAACGCAATAGCCAATCAACGGTCACTCAGGTAGCACGCACTCGGAGATAGCATGTAGAAAGAGAAGCGTAGTAGCAGGCACATGCGTAGCAATGATCGTAAAGGTCGCTACATACTGATCCTCGAGCCCAGTATAGCAGCCAATCAGTAACGTGCACAAGATGTGAACAAGCAGAGAAGCAAGACGATGAAAGGCGCATGCGCAGTTAAAATCCACGTCTTCCACAGGAACAGCCACAAGTTAGGTTAAAGTGGGCGATAATATTTGCAGCAGAAATGCTCACCACAGGCAGCAATCACCAAAAGGATAACAATTGTGCGTGACAAGCAACAAAAAACCTGCTCGATTCTGTAACAAAAATTGCCCGAAGGCAGCTTTCGGCAGAGATATGTCTAATCGAAGCAGGAGCGACAGAACAGACACGTACGCTGTACTCACCAGAGAGAGAGAGAGAGAGAGAGAGAGAGAGAGAGAGAGAGAGAGAGAGAGAGAGAGAGAGAGAGAGAGAGAGAGAGAATCAGAATCAGAATCAGAATCGGCATTTATTAGACGCTCTGGGACAAGGTCCCCTAAAGCGTCGAAACAAAATTACAAAAAGAGTAACAAATTAAATATAAGACATTCATACATTCGTATATAAGAAGCTAACTACAAATAAAATAAAATAAAAATATAATAGAAAGTAAAGAAAATACAGATACTATAAAAAAGACGTGTTACTACAGTATCTTTAGCGCTTACAACTAAAGAGAAATAGCCAAAACTGAAAGATGGTTTACAAAAACCGTAAGATAACAGGTAGTTTACATAATAATTTCAAGATGCGTTCAGATCTACCGCAGAAGCCTCATGCATCTAAAAATGAAAACAGAAATTTATAAAGTTTGGCCTTGAAAGAGCCGATACACGTCGCGTTGCGAATTTCAGAAGGGAGAGAATTCCACAGCTCGGCAGCGGAGAAACAAAAAGATCGCTTATAGAATTCAGTACGGCAGAGCGGTAGAGTCAAGGTATCAATCGGAGCTCTAGTATTGCGCTGCATGCTTTCATGCCTAAAAGTAAAGTTGCTGTAGATAACTTGTGGTTTTTTCTTCCTGAGTACCGAGAATGTCAAGTTTCCCACGAAATACGACCGCCTAAGATCGATCCTGAGCCATCCCAGTCTGACAAGATACGGAGTGATGTGTACGTCGCGCTTTAAGTTGTAGATGAAGCGGACACTTCTGTTCAGAGCTCTCTGCAGACGCAGGTCATGCTGCCCTGTTAGTGAGAATCGTACAGCAGTAGTCGAAATGAGGAAGTATTAAGGCTGAGACTAGCTTCACCCGAGAAGGGACTGGGAGGAGTTGCCTGCATAGTTTAAGCTGATAAAGAGCTGAATTTACTTTGGAGATCGTTTTGGTCGCCTGTTTTTCCCATGAGAGAGCGCTGTTGATAGTAACACCCAAGTACTCCACCGAATCCGAGAAAGGGATCACGGATTCCCCGACACGAACCTGAGGCACCGAGTCAAGATCGACGTTCCTTACAAAGCGCAGTGTTCCCAAGATCATTGCTTTTGTCTTCCCAGGGTTGATCGTAAGCCCGTTGTCAACAGCCCACTGTACAATCCTCTCAATGTCCTCATTAATCCTTCTGATAGCGTCCAAAAGAAACTCTGGCTCCGCATGCAGATAGATCATAAGATCATCTGCATAAAAATTATACTTGCAGTGCTGTAATACGTTTCCGAAGTCTACTAGGTAGAGGAGAAAAAGGATCGGTCCGAGAACAGAACCCTGAGGTACTCCCTTACGAATAGTTCTCTCAGTCGACGGCATCCCAGTGGACGGATCGCGTACCGCCTGTTTTCTATTGGTTAAGTAGGAACAAAGCCAGTGCAGAGTAGAACAAGCAAAGCCTAGATTCCTAGCCTTGCCAATCAAAATGTCGTGACAGACATTGTCAAAGGCCTTAGAAAAGTCGAAAAATACGGCTAACGTGATCATCCTCTTATCCGCAGCCAGCCTGACCTCGTCCAAGACCCTAATGAGCGCCGTCTGCGTAGAAAAATCCTTTCTGTAGGCAGACTGAAAAGGATCGAGGAGGTTGTGTTCCTCTAAGTATTTCATAATCTGATCCGCCGCAATGCGCTCGAGGATCTTGGAAGTGGCGCACAAGATAGAGATCGGCCTGTAGTCATTTAACACGGCAGGACGTCTCACTTTAGGGACGGGACAAACAATGGCCGACTTCCAAACCTCAGGAAAAACCCCATAGGTGAATCAAAAGTTGAAAATGTGAGTCAAGGCTGGAAGGATGCTCGGGAGCGCCCTGACCACTAGGCTTCGAGGAAGTCCATCCACTCCCGTGGCATCCGACTTACCCTTGCCGACGGTCCGAACAATATTCAGGGGCTCAATGTTACTCCAATAAAATTTAGAATCGTCATACGCAGTCTCACCCAAGTAGATGTCCGGGCTGCAGTCCGTGTTCGACGTCACGTTACACGTAAAGTGGTCAACAAGTTTCTCGCTGGAAAAAGCGAGATTCTCTGTCCTTGCTTTGGATTTAAGAAGACCATATTTTCTTAGTTTTCTCCAGATTTCATTAGGCTCATTTAAATCTTGGAGCTCTCTATGGAAGAACTCCGACTTAGCCCTCCGAACCTCGACCTGCACCGAGTTTCTCAGGCGTCTGAAGGTGAGGTAGTTAGCGTCCGTTCTACTCCTCATCCAGGCTCTTCTGGCTCTATCCCTCTCCCTCATCCGGGATTTTATATCATCCGTGAGCCAGGGTGCTGGCAGGTGCCATGACTCGGAAGGGAGCATGCTTGTCGAAGCAAGACAAGAGAAGATTGTTGAAGATATAACTTTTGCGTCGACACTCGCTGCAGAGTATAGTCCAGACCAGTTCAAAGACGCGAGTTCGTCAAGAAAATCCTCTGAATTAAACGCTCGAAAATCCCGAGCTCGGATGGTGCGCCTAGGGATCCGCTCTATCCTGAGATCGTAAAGCCCGTATCAGACTACGGATTGGGATTGAGATTGGATTGAAATTTAATCAATCAAAATAAAGAAAACTGATCTCAGGTTTAGTAAACTTGGGTCTGATTGGTCAAATTTCAATCCAAACTCAATCCCAATCCCTAGTCTGATACAGGCTTAAGTGATAGCGATGAGATCGTGGGCAGATAGAAAGCAGACCTCGCGCTGTTCGTAATCAACAAGTTTATTAGCCTCGTCTATGAGGCACAGGTCGAGCAGGGTGGAGGCATTACGGGTATGATGCGTAGTGGTGTAGGGCACAAGAAAAAAGTTAGATGCGCTTACAAATGATGGAATATGTTCCGAATCAAAGGACAAGGAACAAAGATCGGCATTAAAATCCCCGAAAATAATGGAGTGTTTATAATTGACCGACAAATCAGAGAAGACGTCAAAGAAATCCGAAAATCCGCGGTGTGGTGGTCTGTAAACAACGGCCAATAGTATTTTGGAGCAGTTCTTGACGGAAATCTCAAGGATAAGATGTTCAGGACCATCACAGTTGTTGTTCCCAGATTGGCGCAAGGTCGAGGCCTGAAAAGAGTTCGACGCGTATACTGCCACCCCCCCCGCCATTTCTGCCGACACGGTCACATCTCAAAAGATGATATCCGTAAAGAGAGACCATATGGTCAGGTACCTGCGGTTTTAGCCAGGATTCAGATATGCAGATAATATGATATCCCGAACCAACAAAAAAGGATCGAAATTCGTCCAAATGAGCGAGCAACGACTGGCAGTTCACATGACAGAGGCGTAAACGATTTACAATATTATTGTTCATAGTTAATGCTGCTCATCCTGTCCACAACTCTTCTGCGCAGAATCGGGCAGTTTCTGTCGTCCAGGGCTGAATGCTCTCGTCCAGCTTGAGGCAGCCATCTCATGCAGTTTCCACACACGGGAGTAGCACTTCTATTAGTGCAGTTCTTTGTTTCGTGACGACCAGAACAGTGTCCGCAAATAGCCTCGAAACGACAATCCTTCGCAAAGTGCCCGAAAGCGAGGCATTTATAACATTGGAGCACCCTTACGTAGTCCGAGATTCCGCAGGCGAAGTATCCGATATAAGCCAATTTGTTCTTAAGTAGGAAAGTACGAATGTCCGGAGTAACTTCTATCACGCAGTTAGTAGTGCGCCGATCATTTCTCTGAGGGTACGTATAAATAACTTTGACCAAGTTAGCGTCAAAAGATTCAAGATTTAAAGCGATTAAGTCCGATTTTATCTCGTCCCTAGACATACTGCAGGGTACGCCACGTATTAAAAGTCTCGGATTTATTTTGCCCTCCTGCTCGAGTTTGAGCCCAGCTCTTTCAAGTTCTGAGGAGTTCGTAATCTTAGACAGGTCCACAGATAAGGCTTCAATACGCACTCCGTTGTTTCTGGCAGACGAGACCCTATTGACCCTGAGATTATATTCCGCAGGCTTAATAATTTTTTGGAACGTATCTTTGGTTTCCTTGGACGTTTTGTATCTCGCCGCAAAATTCTCCCTGGGAGTAACTATTAAATTCGTAGTTTTTGGCTTTATAATGGGGGGGCCGCGAGCCGCCCTCGCCCACGACTGCTCAGTGGCAGCCACTGCCGCATAGGAGGGCATAGAGGGGGGCCCGGATATCTCGCTCGCACACGCAACGGGGCCTTCACCAGGCGTACAAGATGCAAATTTATCGCAAGTATTTCGCACGACATCGCCGACAATGCCTCTAAGTCTCTCCTCGAAATTCTTATGCAGGATATCATTTTCTAACAAGCTCAGATAAGCGGCAGACAGCTCAACAAAAGCCTCCTTGCAAGCGCGAAAGACTGTTTCGATGAGAGTTCTTTTCTCAAGAGTCTCTTTACTGGAGAGAAGGAGCTTAGTGACACCGTCGTGATGTGAATTGATAATTTTTCTGAGGGAATTAACCCTAGACGCATTCATATATGAACTTAGTAATACATCCGACGTTGTTGATGATTCCGATGTCGATGGTATACGTCGAGCAGTGCCCTTAGACTTGTTTGTGTTGTCATTTAACGCCGCGGCTTCCAACAAGTCCGTCATCCCGCCCGCGAGAGCCAATCAACAACGAAGACGCATGCGCACGTCGCTCAGTAGGCAGGAGGAGAAGCAAGATCCAGATAAAATTCGGCAAAGATCCGCAGAAGACAAGTATACAGCAAATCTCGATCCCGTGGATATAGATCAAAGGATAGGCAAGCGAAGAGGCCTTGCAACTTACACTCTGCAAAAGAGGAAGGCCCCGAGGGGCATTGGGCGGCAGAAAATTCACACCGAAATCAGAGCGATATTAGACACGTCTGTGTATACTCACGTCGGCAGAGAGAGAGAGAGAGAGAGAGAGAGAGAGAGAGAGAGAGAGAGAGAGAGTGCGTGTGCGTGTGCGTGTGCGTGTGCGTGTGCGTGTGCGTGTGCGTGTGCGTGTGCGTGTGCGTGTGCGCGCGCGCGCGCGCGCGTGTGTGTGTGTGTGTGTGTGTGTGTGGACTACAATAAATAATACAAGTAAATTTTATTTTCCAGAAAATGAAACTAACCTTACACCGGATGGTACAGAAGGAAAAGCAGAAGCAGTGGAAGCAGCGGAAACAGTACGTTGGTGGTACATATGCACGACCAGCATATATACCACCAGCGTACCACCAGGCAACAGCATTGCGTCCACCAGGATATATGTCAACATCGCCACCAGGATACGTGCCACCCGCGTCCGTCCCACCAAGATATATGCCAGTAGCGTCCGCACCACCAGGATATATGCATCAGGACACATCATCGGGTGTCGGCATCGCCTACACCACCGGAATACGTACCAGTACCACGTACTCTACCAAGTTACGTGTCGATGTCGACACCAAGATACTTGCCGCCGACATCGCTTGCACCATCAGAATACGGGCCGGCATCATGGGTACAAAGATACGTACCGACATCGTCGGAACAAAAATACTTGCCACCGACATCGCTTGCACCACCAGGATACGGGCCGCCATCATCGGTACAAAGATACGTACCGACATCGTCGGCACAAGAATACGTGCTGGCACGTTATCCAAATTAATTTTTTTTTCTTATTTCTATTAATGATATATTTTTGAGATTCATATTATAAATTATGTATTGTACTGTTTGCTTATCTCATATATATCTCAAAATTTATCTTTTATTTTTTATTGTGCACTTTCAAGCTAATAAATAAGAATTATTTATACAGCAAACAGATTATGTCGGTCGATCGCTTCCTTATGAACATGTCACGTTCGGCTACAGTTGACTTTTGTAAATTATCACTTGACACACAAGACATCTTCATGATTTTGCTGGAACAACTTCATATTACGGATGTCTTGTGATGTCTTTTACGACGAGTCTTATAGATGATTTAGTCACTTGATAAGGGCCCAAACCAAGGGCCGAAACGTCGAGCTACACTTTGTGCGAAATTTGATGTACGAAACTTTGCCAGTTACGTCGAGAAATTAAAATATATAAACAGATTTATATAAAACTTTTTTTTTATTTGAGGATTATTTTTTAAATTTTAATTATTTTCGCAAATTATAACTTTGATAACTGACATACTAATGCAACATAGAAGTACATTTTTTAAACCAATATTGATAGTGATTGCACATCTCACGTAACTTGTTGGCCAATTTTGTTCCTAAGCTGTTTGTGTTATAGTACAATATGTAATTTATAATATACATCTCAAGAATCACTTAAAATTAATGTCATTTTGTGTTTTATTCTATAAAAGAATGATAAGTTTCTAATTTACACACACACACACACACACACACACACACACACACACAAAATCGGATGCGTGTGCATTCGCCCTACCGGAGGTAACAACCGCCATCGAAAGCAACACGCCGTGCGGGACTTGTAAATTTTTCGCCCAAGCGGCACACACACACACACACACACACACACACACAATGGGACGCGTCAATTGCCTCAGGGATCGAGTGCCGACGGTCTCGATATTTCGTCACCGGCGCCCGTAAGCGGCCGTGCGTAAGACCGTGCGTCGCCGACCGCTCGGCCGGCCGGTTGGGTACTATAAGAGGTGCGGTGCGCTCGGCGAGCCGAGCGACACGAGCGATACGTACGGACTTGCGAACGCCTTTCAGGCGTTTCTCTCGGTACGTACGAATGGGTAAACGT
>JASTWK010000499.1:10000-20000 GCA_030770225.1 Temnothorax unifasciatus | reverse complement strand
TAACAAGGTTTCCGTAGGTGAACCTGCGGAAGGATCATTAACGTTTTACGGAGGTCCCACTTTGGAGACTGAAAGTCAAACACAGAGACGCACCTTGTCCTAACCGAAAGGATGCCGAGGATTGTCTCGAACGCACTCGCACGCCAAGCGTGCGCGCGTTCGACGGCCCCGATCGTCACGCACCGCCACAACACACCCCCGTGTACTCCACGTACGCGGCGTGTTGCGTCTGGGAACTGTGTGCGTGAAGTGACGCGAGGCGGCGCGATCGAACGGAAGCGAGGCGCACGGCGCGCGCTCGAACTCGAGAGATTCCCTCTCTCGAGATCGGCGCGTCGGCTGGGCGCGTACCGGTGGCAACCTATGCCGCGCGCGCGCGAGCGCGCGCGCTGAAGGGCCGAGATCGCCAGATCTCCGTGCCCGATGGTTTTTCAAAGACTTCCGCCCCGGCTCTCGCCTCGCGCGAGAGACGCTCCCGATTATCGCGTGACAATCTCCTCTTTTTTTTTGCATTCTCGTTGTGCCGCTTAGCCCCCGTTAAAAGGGGCGGCGGTCCGCGCGTGCTCGGACGCGCGGCCAGGCTGATCGAAGGGCCCGAAAAACCCAGAGACGCATACGGAAGTAACACGTTGAAGCGTTCGCGTTGCGAACGCCAAAGCAAAAAAACGATTACCCTGAACGGTGGATCACTTGGCTCGTGGGTCGATGAAGAACGCAGCTAATTGCGCGTCAACTTGTGAACTGCAGGACACATGAACATCGACATTTCGAACGCACATTGCGGTCCACGGATACAATTCCCGGACCACGCCTGGCTGAGGGTCGTTTTAACACCAACACACTGCTTGCGCCCTCGCGTGCGACGGCTACGGCGCGGTAGCGCCCGAAGCCTCGACGCGCGTACGGACGTACGAGCGAAAGTTGGACGTTCGCCACCGAGTGTTGTACTGTACAAGTAATCGCTGTGCGAGACCTCCTCTCTCCCTATATCTGAGAGAGAAGCGGGTCCGTCTCCACGCGCAAACACTTGGGGCGTCGTCCGAAATGAAACGGGGTAGGATGACAGCTGACTTTAAGCGGTTAACGCGCGTGACGGTGTCCTCGCGCCGCCGCCCGGAGACGCTCCGGGGAGGGAGAGCGCTGAGAGAGAAAGTAGGAGACGCGCGAGAGAGCGCCAGCCGCTGTTCTACGCGTCGACGGCCTCCGTTCGCCGGAGAGCCGCACGGTAGAGGCGCGCGTCCTCTTCTCTCTCTTCGTTTTTTCAGTCCCCCCCGCCGGTCTCTCGGAGCTGCTGTGCGCGGGGCTCTTTGAGCGCCACGCGCCGCACGATACAGACGGAGAGCGGTGTATCGGGGCGAGCCGACCGCGTGTCCGAGTCCACGAATAACGCTTGGTTAGGACCGGCACGCGTCGTCGTGTACTCGCGTACGAACGACCGCGTGTGTGTATCCAGCGTCGACGCGCCCTATCCCGTCGTATGTTGCGCCGCACGTCGACGACGATTCGTCTCGTCGCGCGCGCACACATCGATATTGCTTGACGACCTCAGAGCAGGCGAGATTACCCGCTGAATTTAAGCATATTATTAAGCGGAGGAAAAGAAACTAACTAGGATTTCCTTAGTAGCGGCGAGCGAACAGGAAAGAGCCCAGCACCGAATCCCGCGGTTCCGCCGCAGGGAAATGTGGTGTTTGGGAGGGTCCGCTTATCCCGAGGTGTCGCGCCGCGTCCAAGTCCATCTTGAATGGGGCCACTTACCCGCAGAGGGTGCCAGGCCCGTAGCGACCGGTGCGCGTCTCGGGAGGATCTCTCCTTAGAGTCGGGTTGCTTGAGAGTGCAGCTCTAAGCGGGTGGTAAACTCCATCTAAGGCTAAATACGACCACGAGACCGATAGCGAACAAGTACCGTGAGGGAAAGTTGAAAAGAACTTTGAAGAGAGAGTTCAAGAGTACGTGAAACCGTTCAGGGGTAAACCTAAGAAACCCAAAAGATCGAACGGGGAGATTCATCGTCAGCGACGCTGGCTTCGCGTCGGTGGGCGATGTCCCGCGCGGGTCCTCGCGGCTCGCGCGCGGGCACGCTGCCGTGCGTTCGACGTCCGGCGTTCGTCGTCGTGCACTTCTCCCCTAGTAGAACGTCGCGACCCGCTGGGTGTCGGTCTACGGCCCGGGTGCGGTGACTGACGCGTCGCCGGTAAAACGGCACGCGTCAAACCCCCGGTCGCCCGGCCGGCTGCCCGGCGGTACACGCAAGGTATCAGGCCGCACTCAATATGAAACGCGCTCGCGCGCGCCCGTTCACCTCGGTGTGCGAGCGCGTGTGTGTCGCGCGACGTTTGTGCGTCGAGGCCGTCGCAAGCGCGCGCCACGGTACACGGAGGCTAACGGACCTCGTGCCGTCACCGGTCCTGGCCCGCTGTTGGTCGTACGGTTAACCTTCGACAGGCCTACGAACGTCCCACCGGCCCCTTCATCGGGGTTCGGGGGGACCGATACCGGTCGGCGACGCTACTGCTTTGGGTACTCTTAGGACCCGTCTTGAAACACGGACCAAGGAGTCTAACATGTACGCGAGTCATTGGGACTTGAGCGAGATACCTAAAGGCGTAATGAAAGTGAAGGTCGGCCCTGGTTGTCGACCGAGGGAGGATGGGCCGCGTCGCGATGCGGCTCCGCACTCCCGGGGCGTCTCGTTCTCATCGCGAGAAGAGGCGCACCCAGAGCGTACACGTTGGGACCCGAAAGATGGTGAACTATGCCTGGTCAGGACGAAGTCAGGGGAAACCCTGATGGAGGTCCGTAGCGATTCTGACGTGCAAATCGATCGTCGGAACTGGGTATAGGGGCGAAAGACTAATCGAACCATCTAGTAGCTGGTTCCCTCCGAAGTTTCCCTCAGGATAGCTGGCACTCGGCCGTTCCGCACGGAACGCGCGCGAGTCTCATCTGGTAAAGCGAATGATTAGAGGCCTTGGGGCCGAAACGACCTCAACCTATTCTCAAACTTTAAATGGGTGAGATCTCTGGCTTTCTTGAACTATGAAGCCACGAGCATCTATTAACGGATCAGAGTGCCAAGTGGGCCATTTTTGGTAAGCAGAACTGGCGCTGTGGGATGAACCAAACGCAGAGTTAAGGCGCCCAACTCGACGCTCATGGGACACCATGAAAGGCGTTGGTTGCTTAAGACAGCAGGACGGTGGCCATGGAAGTCGGAATCCGCTAAGGAGTGTGTAACAACTCACCTGCCGAAGCAACTAGCCCTGAAAATGGATGGCGCTGAAGCGTCGAGCCTATACTCTGCCGTCAGCGGCAAGTGGGGCGGCCGCGTGGGGGTCCTCTCCCACGCGCCGCCACGAAGCCCTGACGAGTAGGAGGGTCGCGGCGGTGTGCGCAGAAGGGTCTGGGCGCGAGCCTGCCTGGAGCCGCCGTCGGTGCAGATCTTGGTGGTAGTAGCAAATACTCCAGCGAGGCCCTGGAGGACTGACGTGGAGAAGGGTTTCGTGTGAACAGCCGTTGCACACGAGTCAGTCGATCCTAAGCCCTAGGAGAAATCCTATGTCAATGACGGCGTACGATACTCTAGTGTTGTTGTTTTATACGAGCGAGAGAGGATGTACGACACACGCCCGTCGGGCGAAAGGGAATCCGGTTCCTATTCCGGAACCCGGCAGCGGAACCGCATACAATTCGGGCCCTCGTAAGAGTGTTCGTCGGGGTAACCCAAAATGACCTGGAGACGCCGTCGGGAGATCCGGGAAGAGTTTTCTTTTCTGTATAAGCGTTCGAGTTCCCTGGAAACCTCTAGCAGGGAGATAGGGTTTGGAACGCGAAGAGCACCGCAGTTGCGGCGGTGTCCGGATCTTCCCCTCGGACCTTGAAAATCCAGGAGAGGGCCACGTGGAGGTGTCGCGCCGGTTCGTACCCATATCCGCAGCAGGTCTCCAAGGTAAAGAGCCTCTAGTCGATAGACTAATGTAGGTAAGGGAAGTCGGCAAATTGGATCCGTAACTTCGGAATAAGGATTGGCTCTGAGGAGCGGGGCGTGTCGGGCTTGGTCGGGAAGCGGGTTTGGCTGACGTGCCGGGCCTGGGCGAGGTGAACCGATCGGCGTTCTCGCGCCGGTCCCGGGGATCCGAGCTCGGTCCCGTGCCTTGGCCTCCCGCGGATCTTCCTTGCTGCGAGGCTTCCGTGGCGGCGCGAGCCGTCGTGGTCGTCCTCTTCGGCCGCCATTCAACGCTCAGCTCAGAACTGGCACGGACTAGGGGAATCCGACTGTCTAATTAAAACAAAGCATTGCGATGGCCCTCGCGGGTGTTGACGCAATGTGATTTCTGCCCAGTGCTCTGAATGTCAACGTGAAGAAATTCAAGCAAGCGCGGGTAAACGGCGGGAGTAACTATGACTCTCTTAAGGTAGCCAAATGCCTCGTCATCTAATTAGTGACGCGCATGAATGGATTAACAAGATTCCCACTGTCCCTATCTACCGGTGGGTGTAGATCATGACTTACGGGAACATCATGAAAGGGACACGTGGCAAAGCGCTATGGCGCCCATGTGCTGAGTATATTGTTTGAGATGCATACGGAACTAGCGAAATGCGGCGTGTTGCTGCTAATTACTGGGGCGAACCCCGGGCGACGGTATGTGGTGGTTGGCACTCGCCTGTGCCCCATCAGCATCATGCCGTCTGCCCGGTGGAAGAGATACGGGCCATCCTCATGGGCGCGCTCGCATATCTGTCTGGGAACCCGAAATGGGTGTGTTGGGCTCAGTAGAGCCTCTGGGTGTCTCTTTTGAGACGTGACGCACCCGGAGAGCTAGCTGGCCCGCCCCGACAGTGTTGCGAGCGGAGGATGGTCTAAGGGCGTTCTGCTCTTCTGCTGTGCTGCGTCACGCACGGTGGGAGAGTAGGACGTCGACAACACCCTAGTGGTGTTATCGTATAGCGTTATACAAACGGTGGGCGACAACCCCCGATATAAGTTTGAAAAGCAACACGCCGCGAGAATCTTTGTTCGCGGGCCGGCGGTCTCGAGGTGACGCGCCGCGAGCGAGTCTGGAGTCTTGTGGCCATTGCTGTCGGCTAAAGCAACACGCCGCGTGCGTTGTTCGCTGCAAAGCAACACGCCGCGTGCGTAGTTGAGTTGCTAACTACCATCTTAAGCAACACGCCGCTAGAAGCAACACGCCGCAGACTCTTAGACTCGCCTAATCTCCAAGGCAACACGCCGCGGAGTACTTAGTTGCTAAACACCATCTAAAGCAACACGCGGCGTGGATCTTTTGAGAGACCGACCGTGCTACCATGTGTCGCCGACCGCTCGGCCGGCCGGTTCGGTACTATAAGAGGGGGGCATTCTTGCAAAGTCATGTTCTACAGGGCTGTTGAAGCGCAACACATGCTGTACCGCAGCACTTAGCCTATCACAGTCAAGTCGTACTCTACCTCCAGCGTGGTTCCCACTGGAAACTACTATTAGGCTTAGCCTACGTAGGCCAACAGAGTTAAGGCGATACGCGGGTTCCCCCGGCCCGCGGGCCTTCGGGCTGCAACCGGTCTTTCCGGAGGGGGTGCGGGGGTTTTGGGGGGTGTGTGAGTGAGCGAGTGTCCATGTTTGTCCGGGTCCATGTCCTAGGTGTTCGTCGTGTGATAGAGATGTGGTCGGGTGTCGATGGATATTTCCCGAAGACTAACCAAGCTGGGGAGTAGTAGCCCCACGACCGTAGGACACGGACATGTTAGTACCTGACCTCTGCGGCCTAAAAACCGCAAGTTTAATGTGGAAGAACCGCTGCCGTGTCTGGGCGGAGCCTATTCGGGAGTTGAAGTCGGCATCCCGGGTGCATGTGTGGAGGATTAGCCTGATCACTATTTCCTCATATCCCGCCAGTGGGAAGATTACGCTGGCAACGTCTAGCCCGAACTTTGGGTGAACGGTGTCGCGGGGCATACGTGCTCATTCAGTAGGGGTGACGTTAAACCTTTAGCATCAAACTACTTAACATTTTAATAGAGTCACGTCTGCATGGATAGGGGTGATCGCCCGACAAGCTGCTTCTCAGCTTCCATGCATTTAACTAGGGTTGTTATCCGGCGGGGATAGATGCCCATATGCGTATGGGCTGCCATGATGGCCGAACCGTCGTAATAATAAAAATCACTGCCTTATTATGAAGACCACTAAAAACCCCCATAACCAGGACGGACACAAAGTAGACAAAAAGGCGAAGACTGATACGGACAAAGTCAACTCGGACACGGACAAGACGATGAGTAAGACAAAGACGGGCGGTGACAGGACGGACGCACCAAAAGCGATCACCAAAGCGGTGACGGTGGCGTTAACTAAGGTTAGTAGCCATAAGGGCTCGACAAAGCCGCCCTCCCAGGACGAGCTTAAAAAGTGGGCGACAGAACAGGCGTTAGATGACGCGGGGACGGAACTGACGGACGAGGAGAGCCTGGTGGGTGACCCGCTTCAACGTACGTTCCCGCGCAGTGGGAAGTTGGCTAGGAGCCCGCCTGGCTCTCAGACACCCGCAAGAAACGTGCTGAGTGAGACGAATGAAGCGATAGGAGAGGTCGTGGAGCGAGAGACCAATCGGCTGCGGGCAAACTCGGTCCAGCCCTTGCTGGGCGATTGCGTGAACGAGGTCGACAGCGAGTCAGACGAGGATGACGTGTTTGTGGGCGAAAATGCGGCGACTAGAGAGGGATTGGCCGCTGTAACAATGCATAATGTTAGGCTTAAGCTCGAAAAGATCCTTTCTGACCCGAACGCGAAATTTACTAAAACTGCGGGACAGAAAATAGCTGCGTTATTCAGCGAAGCGAACAAAGTGGTGATGCAGCTAGGTTGCGACAACGCATTTCTGAGGGGTCGTCTGGCGGAGAGGGCGGAGATAAATCGTCCGCCGCCAGTCACGTTCGCGGAAGTTGCGAGCAGAAAGAAGGAGCCTCGCCGTGAGGCTGGTGCGAGGGCACCATCTGCTGCGCCGGGGACTAGTGGGGCGAGACCGCTGAATGTGAATAGGGAGCTAACGGTGATCGTGGCCGATAGCACCGAAAAAGCGAGATCGGTAGAGGAGCTGAAAAAGACGCTGCTGGAGACTATGGACCCAGTAGCGACTCAGATTAGAATAAGAAATGTCAGAAAAGCTAGGGACGGAAAAATAGTAGTCCAGGCGCACTCAAAGGCAGACGCGGACAAGATCGTTGCCAATCTAGCGATTAGGGAAAAAGGCCTCACGGCGGCCCTTCCGGCTGCCAAGAAACCGCGAGTTATTTTATATGATGTGCCTAAAAACATGGAGGTCGATGGTGTCCGACGCGCAATGTTTAGGCAGAATCCCGAGCTTATGGCGGGAATGAGCGATGAGGACTTCAAAGAGCAATGCGTGTTTCGCTTCAAACTGGGTAAGGGGGGCGAGGACACCGAAAATTGGGTGCTGGAGGTGACACCCGGCATGCGGGACAAACTTAGGAAGGCGCTAAGGGTCTTTGTAGGTTGGAGAAGCTGCCAGATCGCGGAGTTTACGGCGCTGACAAGGTGTTTTAAGTGCCTTGGTCTGGGCCACATTGCTAGGCACTGTGGCGCAGCAGAGGAGACCTGCTCCCACTGTGGCCAGGGGGGCCATCGACGAGATAAGTGCCCCAGCACTACGGGACCCAAAGTGTGCGCGGTCTGTAAGAGGTCGGGGCGACCGTCCGACCACGCGGTGGATGATAGGGGGTTTCCCTCGTACGCGATAGCGAAGAAGAGAATCGCGGGCACCATCGACCATGGCTAGGCAGGGTACGCAGGGTGTCTCGAGTATGAATGTGGTGCAGAGTAACTGTCAGAGAGCGTATGCGGTTATGTGTGACCTGGGTGAAATGTTGTATGAGCGTCAAGTGAGTGTGGCACTGCTGCAGGAACCGTATGTGAAGGATGGAAGAGTAGTCGGACTCCCGCTACGAATGGATGTAATCGTGAATGAGGGTGAACGTATTAAAGCAGCAGTGGTGGTGAATGACCCCAATCTCGAGGTGATGTGTGTAAGGGAGTGCATCGGATGAGTATGGCGTGTGTGTGTGGCTGAAGGGAGACTTCGGCGAGATGTATGTGGTGTCTGTGTACTGTCGGTTCGGTGAGGACATCGAGCCGTATCTGGCGTACATGGACAGAGTGCGAATGGCGACCAGAGGGAAGGCGTGTGTTGGTGGGTATGGATGCGAACTGCCGTCTCTCCCTTATGGTACAGTAAGGGTAGGGGGCGGCAGTAGAGAGAAGTGAAATGCGTGGCAGAGTGCTTGAGGAGTGGATCGTTGCGAATGGATATGATTGTGCTTGAATGAGCCGAGCGAGAGTTACACTTTCAGCGGACCCAATGGGGAAAGCGATATTCGATGTGACTCTCGTGAGCGATGTGTCTGGGGGGTGCCAGTTGAATGGGAAGTTAAGAGTGACTGGGGTATCAGCGACCATAACGTGTTGCTGATACGTATGACTTGGGGTGTGAATGTTGAGCGTGTGGAACGTATGCCTAGGTGGGTGTGCAAAAACGTGGACTGGGAAGGATATGAGAGCGATCTAGTGGAGTATGCGTCTGAGGATGCTGTGAATGCGATGAATGACTGGGACGCCGACAGTTTGGCGGAGCGCGTCACATCATGGATCCTGAGGGCGAATGACAATAGAATGAAAAGGCGTGTGTGTGGGGTTGCGAGGAAGCTTGTGTGGTGGACGAATGAGCTTGAGCGCATGAAGAGGGATGTTAGGAAGCGTAGGCGTACCTACCAGCGTAATGCGAGCGAGAAATAGGGATCGTGTGGAAGAGTGTTTGAATGTGTATAAGCGTACGCTTAGAGAGTATAAGAGAATGTTGTGGAGAGTGAAAGAGGAGAACTGGAGACAGTTCGTGAGTGATAAGGGAAATCAGGATCCGTGGGGTGATGTGTATAAAGTGTGTATGGGAAAGTATGGACGAGACAGATTGAGTGCCATGAAAGTGGGTGACAGAACAACGAGTACGTGGGAAGAGAGTGCGAATGTGCTGCTGGATCGCTTCTTCCCAGACACGGGGATGGAAGATGAACGATTGGCAGAGAGAGAGAGCAGTGAAAGGACATTCGAGTGGAATGAAGTGGATGTGGCCGTGAAGGCAATGAAAGTGGGTAAGGCACCCGGGTTGGATGGAGTGACTGCGGAAATGTTGCGTGCCGTTTGGCGTGCTATTCCGGGATGGTTGAAGAGAGTGTATGATGTGTGTTTGAGCACCAATCGTTTTCCTAAGGCGTGGAAGACTGCGAGAGTGGTTGTACTGTTGAAGTCCCCGGAGAAAGTGCGGTCGGACCCCGGGTCGTACAGACCGATCAGCCTGCTGTCTGTGCTTGGGAAAGTGTTAGAGCGATTGATGGTAAATAGGCTTGAGCGATTGATGTGTGGTAGAATGTGTGAGGCACAGCACGGGTTTGTGAAGGGACGTTCGACCGAGAGTGCGTGGAATAGCCTGCGTGAGTGCGTGAGTGAGTCCGAGCACAAGTATGTGTTGGGATATTTGTGGACTTCCAGGGTGCCTTCGACAACCTGGAATGGCCATGTGTGCTTGGAAGATTGCGTGACGAAGGATGTGAGGAGATTGGGTTGTGGGAGAGTTTCTTTGATGATAGATGTGCATGCATGATAGGTATGACTGATGAAGTATGGAAGAGAGTCGAGCGGGGTGCGCCGCAGGGGTCCATCTGCGGTCCATGTATTTGGAATCTGCAGATGGATACGCTCCTGTGGATGCTCCGCAGACTAGGATGTATGGCGACGGCGTATGCTGACGATCTGTTCGTGCCTGTCGAAGGACAGAGCCGGGCAGATCTGGAACGAATGGGGAACGAGTGGATGAGGATAGTGAGCGAATGGGGTGCGAGTGTCGGTGTGAAAGTGTCAGAGAGCAAAACAGTGATGATGCTCCTGAAAGGGAATATGTCGGAAACGAGACACCCGAGCGTTAGTGTGAAT
>JASTWK010000499.1:0-5000 GCA_030770225.1 Temnothorax unifasciatus | reverse complement strand
AGACGCCAAAAAATTCGGTCAATTTGCAATGGAAACGGCAAAAATGTTCGTAAATGATTATGGATGGTATTATATGTCCTCTTCCGTTCATAAATTGTTAATCCATGGAGAGGCAATAATTTCACACTTTCCTATTCCTATTGGTCATTTATCTGAAGAAGCGAGCGAAGCCCGGAATAAAGAATTCAGGCAATACAGAAGAGATCACACATGCAAATAGTAGAATTGCCCTACGAATTGAAGATCTTCTCTAATCATCTTTTACTCACTTCTGATCCCTTTAATTTCGAGTTTACGACCAACAATGAATGAAAAAAGAAACAAGAAATGTTCTCCGAAAACTCTAAAACTTTTAATGTAATTCTTTTTTTTCCTTTTCATTTAAGTACATCAGGATGAGTTTTAGAGTTAAAAATATCGCAAAAGTGACGAGTCGCGGGGCTCATCATTGTATCAGATTTATTGTTATATATGTATACTTTTCAATTAATTTAGAATAAAAACAAGTTGGATTATCATAGAAGCCACGTTATTCAATTATTCCTTGATGAATATTACACATATACAGTATTGATTTAAAAAATTTGATTCTATGACGGTTGCACACATCATGTCCGCTCTTTCCTATCTTTCGATCCACGGGGGGGAGGGGATGCATCAGATTCGTAATCAGCAATCCAAAAACATCTCAAATACCGAGTTTCATATAAATAAGGTGACTTTTAGTAACTTGGAACCAATATTTCAGATCCGCCATTTTAAATTTAAAAATTTGACTTTAGATTCTTATAAAGTAACCAAAAAAACATTTTGGTACCCATTTTTAGACTGTTTCATTGACATTCCAACGAGTTATTGAGATATGTCCGCAAATTTGCCAATTCAGCCCACTGTGCGGCGGCGGTCGCGTGTTTTGGCGTCGGGCGGGCCCGGCGGCGGTATGGCGAAATCCATTCTTTGCCCATAGATCCACGCCTATCAGGACGTCGCAATCCAGCATCGGCATAATCTGGAATCGGTGCCCCAAAACATCTGCCCTGCACGGTGAGGGGAGGGGAAGGTGATTAGCCCCGGGATGGGCGTGCTCGATCCGTCGGCGAGATGCACCTGTCCGTTAACCGGCTGGTTCGGGAAATTGCGGGATATTATGTCGGCGGTTCGGGCATTGATAACGAGGATTCGGATCCGGTATCCAGGAGTGCCTCGAACGGCTGCTTTGAGGCTATCACGGTCAAGTGCGGACGCGGGGTACACGCTATTCGGAGGACCGGGGGGCGGTCGCTTCGCCCCCCGGCCCCGAGCGGCATTTCCCGGCGGCGGGTGGCAATCCTTCGTGAATACGCCATCCCTGCCGCATTGGGAGCAGGAACCGGCGCGGGGTCGTCGGCAATCGAACCGGATGTGCCCTCTCTGTTTGCACCGCCAGCAGCACTCGCGGCGGTCGTATGCTGCGGCGGCGACCGCGGGCTTCGAGGCGGCGGTTTTTGTCGGGCGCGCGTCTGCTCTTCAATGTGCTCGAATTCCTCCGCCAGGCGTAGGATGTCTCGCGTGCGCGTCACGGTGTCGCGGCGGATGTACATCTGATAACGCGGATGCATATTGTCATAGAGCACGTCGACTTGCTCCTCCTCCGTGAATCCAGTGGCCCGTCGCATCATCGTCAGCATATCCGTCGCGAACTTTCGGTGCGGTTCGTCCGGTTTTTGCAGGCGCGTTTGTATTTCGCGAACCAGCTTGGGCGCGGTACCGACGCGGCAGGTAGTATTCGCGGAAGTCGGCGCAGAAGTCTTCCCACCCCCGCCAGTTGGTTCGGTTGTTCCGGCACCACAGAAGGGCGTCGCCCTTGAACATCTCCGGTAGCCCCGTTAACAATTGCGCGCCGGAATATTAATATACGCTTTTTAGCTCTTTGAGCCGCTCGAGGAAGGCCACGGGATCTTTCCCGTCGAAATGGCACCCCCATTTCCGTATCTGGTCCATGACCTGGGCGGGGGTTTCGTGGGGGCGGTCACTCGCGGCTGGGCAAAAGGGTTCGAATGGCGGCGGCGTGTAAAACGGCAAATTTGGTGACGCTGGCGGACGCGTGTCGAGTGCCGGTACGCGGAGGTTTCCGCTGGGTCTATGGCGATCGTGGGTGCGGCCGGCGTCTGGCCACCCCCGTGGCGGTGGATTGCACCGTCTCCGGGTGCTCGGTTACGTAAGCGCTCAAGCGTCGGCGTAGCTCGTCGATCGAGCCGTCGAGGTCTAGTTCGAGCCGTTCGAGTTCTACGATAAGCTGGCTCTTTGATAACGTGTATATCCACGCCTTCGGCATGGTGCGCCTTAATAACTGTCTCTCGGAACGGATCAAAACGGTCCCTGTTCGGGCGCCATGTAACGGCACATCCGGTTCAACGGGGACGGCTCCGTCCGCTGGGTATTGGACAAATCCCGGAAACCGCCAGCATAAGCGACCCCGACCGACCAGCACCTCCAACCAGCCGGACCCTGTGCCCCTCGATTCAGGCACCTTTAAGGGGAGGGGTGGTGTGTACGATGCGCCCCTCACACAAAGGCATCGTTCCCGGCCACCACCCGCCGGATGCCGCCCGACCGATCTTCAGTCGGGCGAGGACAGGGCGCGGTGCGCCCACATTTTTTAAACGCTTTAAACGCACCGTGTGCGCGGGAACCCGCCGCACCGGTGCCTTCCCGCACGGCGCCGACGAGTGCCGAAGGGAGCCGATCCCCGCCGAAGACGAGCGTACGGGATCGCGCCGCTCCCACCACTGCACCATGCCGCGCGATTCGCCTGACGATCGGCCTCCCTCCTGCCGAACTCGCCGCGCCGAGCAATATATAAGCCAGCGCGCTCGGCGAGAGGAGACTTCGTCTTTACCGCTCCGAACGAAACCTGCTCCGAGCTCCTAGGGCGACACACCAATCGAGGTCCAGCGTATGAGCCTCGACTGAGGGTTCTCAGGTGTCCCCGAACTCCATCACACGTTCCAAAGGCTACGGCCCGACGCGGTCGAGCGTGCTCGGCCCCGCAGCGAGGGTTCTCACGACCGTAACGCCGGGACACCGCAATCCTCCACTAAACGTTCGCGCCTCCCGCCTATTAATCGTTGTCATTTCGCGTACCCGCCGAGTGCACATGCACTACCGACCGTCATAATCTTGTTATTTCGCATAGCCCGCCGAGTGCACGTGCACTCCCGTCCGTTGTAATATACCGCGTTCCATTCCTGCCTGTGAAATATACCGCATTTCGTATGTAAAGCCGCGTCCCGTTTTGTTATAATATATTGCGCTCTCGCGTTGCGTATCAGTGCTACTTCGCATTATGCTTATTAATTCTAATCGAAGTTCGATAATTTCGAAGCTTCGAAGCTTCGAAAAACTTCGAAGGAACGAAGGAATCTTCGAAGGAACGAAGCTTCGAAAGACTTCGAAAAAATCTTCGAAGGTTCAAAGTTTTCAAAAATGTGTTAAATCGTAAACTATCACATTTATACCCCATATTTTTCTGGTTATTAGACATCACAGACGCGCGCTTCGCGCGCGCTATTTACCTTGTCATTTCTTACTTTTTAAATTAAATTGCAACGATAACCTTTTATACGAATTATCATTTGTTAACTTTGCGATGACAGCCACTCATGCAAGGTGAAAACTTTCAAAATTATATTCTATTTATTATATAGGTTTAGACTTTGGAGAATAATAATTGAAACTTTTCGAACCAAAATAATTATCATTTATTAACAAAATTAGAGACACAGTTAACAATTTCAATGATATATATGCACGTATGCAAACATCAATAATATTTATTCTGAAATATATAAATATATTATTGTAAATATTTTCTATTCTGAAAAACAAATACATTTGTAGCAACATTTTCAGTGGCCAAGCAACTTCTTTTTGGCGTGACGATGTTTCCTGCCGTTGAAAAAGTCCTTTCGGAAGCTACGGAAGTGGCAGGAATGCTCAGATTTTTTTGGCTAACTGTGCTACGAGCGGAAATTTATTTTCATGGGATTTCCACCATTCAAGCGGGTCCAAATTCATGTCAATTTCTGGTTGAGCTAGATATGCCCTATATTGTTGAGCTGCTGATGAAAGCTGACTTTCGTTGTCAGTACGTTTGAAAAGAAAATCCAAAGCACTCGATTTTTTTGGCACAATTTCATCTGTTTCTGCGATATTTACAGCTTTTAACTCTGTCTCAATTGCAGTTCTAATTTTTATTTTTGCTACAGACGTCTCAAATTGCAACATTTTAAATCGTGGATCGAGGAAAGAAGCTTTTCCAGCAAGATGTATTAAGTCTGAATATTTTTCCGAAGAAAAGCGATCCGATATCTGCATTGATAAATCTTTAATTACAGAAGAAAATTCTCGTTTTTTTCATATTTATTCGAAGCAGTGCTGAGGTGATTATCAATTAAAGTGCGGATAATTGGATTCACCATGGAAAGTGTTCCTCCTGATAGAATTGTGGTCGCGACTTCTAAAGGTTTCAAAACCTCCACCAGAGCCTCTAATATATTCCAGTCCCTTTCAAAAATTTCCAAAGCTTGTGCCTGTTTTGATCTGTGACGGATCTATCTGCAAGAACATTCATTATAGCGTTGCGATTTCCAATGAGCCTTTCAGCCATCTGTAGATCTGTATTCCAGCGAGTACATACGCTTTGTATTAGTTTCAATTTTGGCAAGCCAAGCTGTTCTTGTTTTTGCTCAAGATTTTTTGAAGCTACCGTAGAATTCCGGAAATGAGAAACAATTTTAGTTGCCTTATTTAATGTATCAGATACTTCTCCTTGTTTAAGTGCATGCTGTACTGCTAAATGAATTTTGTGAGCAGCACAAGTTACGTCGTTCGAGACATTGGGCATCATCTGCACAGCTTTCGTGATGTTACTCTTGATTATCATTTGCGATGGCAAATAGTTTCTCGTTGCTTTCGAAGCTGGCCATCACATTGTATAATTGTCTGCAGATTTTCAGCAT